>WNWK01012208.1:0-17500 GCA_009830355.1 Cherax destructor | reverse complement strand
GTGGTTGCATTAGCCAATTCGATTGAGGGGGTATTGGAGACTTGTCTAGACTTTAAACTGATAGATTATAGAGGTATGGGTGTTTGTGGGAAACAATCAGGTGTAGTAATAGGCCTGGAAACAGCAGATATTACCAGGATACCCCAGGATATGTTTAAAAGATAAGATTCAAAATAAAGTTGTTTGTAAATGCAAAGCAATTGATCAACAAACAAAGAGAGATAGTAGAGGGCAACGTGTGACTAGCTCCTTGCTTTACATACAAATAGTAGGAGTCTAAGAAATAAGATAGATGAGCTAAGATTACTTGCAAGTGCAGGTAATATAGATATTATTGCTATAACAGAGACCTGGTTCAACCTGAAAGATAGAGAAATGCCTTCCGAGTGCAACATTCAGGGTTACAAACTGTTCCACACTGATAGGGTCAACAGGAAGGGTGGTGGAGTGGCGATGTATGTCAGAGATAATTTAAATTGTTGTGCTAGACAAGGTATAAGATTAGAAACAGCGGACACAGAATCTGTTTGTCTCACAGTTTCTCGAGGGTCGTGAAAATTAATTTTGGGTGTGATTTACAGACCCCAAGTCTGGATAGGAGTGCAGTAAGCTGCTATGGGACGAAATTCATAAGCCGTCTAGATATGAAAATGTTGTGTTAATGGGAGATTTTAACTTTAGACAAATTGATTGGAACAATGAGACAGGTAATCTCGAGTCTAGTGACTTTCTTGATACGGTTCAGGATTGTTTTTTAAAACAGTTTGTGACAGAACCAACTAGAGGTAGCAACTTGCTTGATTTGGTTCTTGCTAACAAAGAATCACTAATTAATAATCTTGAGGTTAATGAAGAGCTTGGGGAAAGCGATCACAAATCACTTAGTTTTAATATATCATGGAATTACCCAGGTAACTGCAATCAAGTCTCTGTTCCAGACTTTCGTGTAGCCGACTTCATGGGACTGATAAATTACCTAGGTGGGCTAAATTGGGATGACCTGACTATGGGTCAGGTAGGTGGTTTTGGTTGTCAATATGCCGTTTTTCAGAGCGTAGTTCTAGCTGCCCAGACAACTTTTGTTCCAAGTAGGGAAATTAGATCTAACAAAAATGATCCTAAATGGATGAACAATAGATTAAAACATCTCATTGGTCAAAAGAGAGGCATATATAGGCGTATCAAAAGAGGGGATGGACAGATAAGAAATCAATATTATCAATTAAAGAGAGAAATAAAAAAGGAATAAGAAAAGCAAAAGGGATTATGAGGCTAAGGTCGCAAGGGATTCGAAGACTAACCCAAAAGGGTTCTTTTCAGGTATACAGAAGTAAGATTAGGGACAAGATAGGCCCACTTAAGAGTAATCAGGACAGATCACGGACAGTGATAGGATATGTGTGAAATTTTCAATACTTACTTCCTCTCAGTTTTTACTCAGGAAGATACTAGGGAATTCCAGAAATAATAAATTATGTAGAACTGGAAGATAATAGACTATGCCTGATTGGGGTAACTAGTGACATGGTCCTCAGACAAATAGAGAAATTAAAACCTAACAAATCCCCAGGCCCTGATGAACTGTTTGCAAGAGTTTTAAAGGAATGTAAAGAGGAACTTAGCAAACCTTTGGAGATCTTTTAATATATTCACTACAAACTGGCATACTGCCAGACAAGTGGAAAAGGGCAAATGTAATACCTATTTACAAGGCAGGTGACAGGTCCTTAGCTTCGAACTATAGACCAATAAGCCTTACTCTCATAGTTGGTAAATTTATGGAATCAATAATTGCCGAGGCAACTCGTAGCCATCTTGAAAAGCATAAATTGATTAATGAATCTCAACACGGTTTTACTAAGGGGCGTTCCTGTCTTACGAATTTACTAACTTTTTTTCACTAAGGTGTTTGAGGAGGTAGATCATGGTAATGAATATGATATTGTGTATATGGACTTCAGTAAGGTTTGATAAAGTTCCACATCAGAGGCTACTGAGGAAACTTAAGGCACACGGAATAGGAGGAGAAATTTTTTCCTGGGTAGAGGCATGGTTGACTAATAGGCAGAGAGTTTGCATAAATGGAGAGAAATCAGAATGGGGGCGTCTAAAAACGGTGTTCCACAGGGGTCAGTGTGGCCCTGTTGTTTACAATTTACATAAACGACATAGATGAGGGAATAAATAGTAACATAAGTAAATTTGCTGATGACACCAAAATAGGCGTCCAATTCATTCAAATGAGGACATTAGAGCACTCCAGGATGATTTGAATAGACTATGCAGTGGTCGGAGAAGTGGCAGATGCAGTTTAATGTAAACAAATGCAAAGTTCTAAATGTTGGGCAGGACAATAACCATGCCACATATAAGCTGAATAATGTAGATCTTATTACTTGTGATTCGAGAAGGATTTAGGAGTTCTGGTTAGTAGTAATCAACCTTGACAACAGTCATAAGTGTTCGCAATAAGCTAACAGAATCCTTGGTTCATATCAAGAAGTATAAATAACAGAAGTCCTCAGGTTGTCTTCAACTCTATATATCTTTGTTTAGGCCTCATTTAGATTATGCTGCACAGTTCTGTCACCGTATTACAGAATGGATATAAAATGCACTGGAAAACGTACAAAGGAGGATGACAAAGTTGATCCCTTGTATCAGAAATCTTCCCTATGAGGATAGACTGAGGCCCGGAATCTGTCTCTAGAAAGGCGAGAATTAGGGAGGATATGATTGAGGCACAAATGGAAAACAGGAATAAATAAAGGATGTAATAGGCGTGCTGAAAATATCCAGCCAAGACAGGACCCGCAGCAATGGTTTCAAGTTGGAAAAGTTCAGATTCAGGAAGGATATAGGAAAGCACTGGTTTGGTAATAGACGGTACTCTATGACCGAGTAACATCATAGAAGCTAAGACGTTGTGTAGTTTTAAAATAGGTAAGATAAATACATGGGTGGGTGTGGATGGGGTGAGTTTGGACCTGACTAGTTTGTACTACCAGGTCAGTAGCTGTACTCATGGGAAGTGACCTGACCAGGTGGTCGGCTGACCAGGTGGTCGGCTAGACAATTATATGAGGGTGTGGTTGGGGTGAATTGGTCCTGACTAGCTTGTGTAGGTCAGATGCAGTGCTCCTTCCTTAAGTGAATGTAACCTGACCTGGCTGGGTCGGGGCATTGGCTTAAGCCGTTGGAGATTTTGATCTGCCTGCATGGGCCAGTAGGCCTGCTGCAGTTTTCCCTTTCTTTCTTATGTTCTTATGTTCTTAAAAGCAACTGTGACAACTCCCACTTTGTATTTGATTCTTTATCTTTTAACCCCACACCTCTTGCCAAGACCGAGCATTCACTCTCTTACAACCCTATCTATAAATATATTGAACAACCACGGTGACATCACATCCTTGTCTAAGGCCTACTTTTACTGGGAAATAATCTCCCTCTCTCCACACACTCTAACCTAAGCCTCACTATCCCATAAAAGCTCTTCACTGCTTTCCAATAACTACCTCCTATTCCATACACCAGCAACATCTGCCACTTTGCTCCCTATCCACCCTATTATACGTCTTTTCCAAATCCATAAATGCCACAAAACCTCTCTATCCTTATCTAAATACTGTTCACCTATATGTTTCACTGTAAACACTTGGTCTACTCACCCCTCCCTTTTCCTAAAGCCCCCTTGTTCATCTGCTATACTGCTCTCGAGCTATATATATATATATATATATATATATATATATATATATATATATATATATATATATATATATATATATATATATATATATATATATGCAAAACGATCACAGTAAACAGGTGATATCAAAATATGCAAGACAACCACTATGAAAAATAGAAGAATTCCAAGCGCTTTCGTGACTACTCACATTATCAAGGAACTATAAAGGAAACATGACAAGAGGGCTTATAAAGGGCAGAATACACCTCACAGTCACATCACACTAACAAAGACAACACCTCCAGTAGCGTAACATCGCACGACTCTGTGAAGAGGAACATAAGAAAGGACCTGAAAGTTCTCAAGAATTAAGATTAGTCCAATTTATCATTAAATTCTTCCCAAATTTTATTAATAATAAATGAATCCAAATTATATAAACCAAAAGAAATATTCATATTATTTTCAAAACTGATTTTAATGAAACATGATTCTATTATATTCCTCTCAACCATGGACTTCCTTGATACAACCTTCTCAGCATTTTGAAAATCAATTGGATGGTTAAAGTCTCTCACATGAATAAATAGAGCATTAGAATCTTGTCCAGTTCTAATGCTATATTTATGTTGTTTTAATCTTAGTTCAAGACTTTTACCAGTTTGACCATAATAAACTTTATCGCATATTTTACAGGGAATCTTATAGACACATCCGTCAGCATTTTGGGGGAATTTTTATCATAAGTCTTTTACTGTATCAAGATTTTTAAATACAACTTTGATATTAAAATTCCTCTGCCCTTTCACGATTAAAAGGGAGTAAGGGAAGGGTAAAAGTACCTTGACGCTGGTGAAGGGCTCTTGATTCAGAGAATTACTGCCCATTTCTCAGGTGCTGTGTAAAGGCTTTTCTGTGTTAACATCAATAATAAGATGATAAATGACGAAGGGAAAAAGATGGGTGGTAAATTGAGGCGCCGGTGGAGACAAAGAATGTTATCCATGGAAGCAAAAAGGAAATATATGAGAGTATAGTGGTACTAACACTCTTATGTGGGTGTGAAGCATGGGTTGTGAATGTTGCAGCGATCAGGAAGCGGGAGGCCGTGGAGATGTCGTGTGTGAATATTATGCTGAGGAAGGGTTGCTGAGGTACATAGACATTTAGAGAGGGTGGAGCAAAGCAGGACGATTTGGAGGATCTATAAATATGTAGTGGGGTAAGGCAGGGTGGAGTCAGTCCTAAGAAAAGATGAAGGAAAATGGGTAAAGAAGGTTTTGCATGAGAGGGCTTGGGCATCCAACTGGAGTGTGTGAGAGTATAAATCAGGAGTGAGTCGAGGCAAGTGGTTTAATGACATGACGGGCAATTAAAGCGTGAGCAAGGTAACATGAAGTGATTCATGGAAACCGGTTAGCCGGACTTGAGGTGGAAAGTACAGTGCCTACACTCTGAAGAAGGGGGTGAGGATATTTGCAGTTTAGATGGATATCTGAACTGTAGTATCGGCGCGCCTCTGGCATGATAATGATAGACTGAATGATGATGAAATAACTTATTTTTTATCGTGTCACACTACCTCCGTGAGAGCCGGTAGATGTTTAATAATAATAATAATAATAATAATAATAATAATAATAATAATAATAATAATAACAACAATAATTGTTAATAAAATAAAACAAAAACAATCCACTAAATATCGAACTACTAAAAACATAAACGAGGCGCTAAACCCGTGTGAGTCATTTAAAGCAGAGCTGAGACAGGCTAAGTTTTATTTCAGTAACTCGAACCTCAGTAATCATAGAATTGACTGAGTCGAAATTTACCTGTGGTTTCAGAAGCTGTGGCTTCACGAGCTGGGACTTCATGAGTTGCGGCTTCGCGCGCTGAGGCTTCACGAGCAGCGGCTCTGCGCGGCTTTTTAGCTTTTCGAGATGTAATTTCATTAGCTTCTGCTTCACGAGCAGCGGCTCTGCGCGGCTTTTTAGCTTTTCGAGATGTAATTTCATTAGTTGCGGCTTCACAAGCAGCGGCTTCACGAGCAGCGGCTTCACGAGCAGCGGCTCTGCCCGGCTTTTTAGCTTTTCGAGATGTTATTTCATTAGCTGCGGCTTCATGAGCAGCGGCTTCACGAGCAGCGGCTACACGAGCTGTGGTTTCACGAGCAGCGGCTTCACGGGCTGAGGTTTCACGAGCAGCGGCTTCACGAGCAGCGGCTTCACGAGGCAGCGGCTTCACGAGCAGCGGCTCTGCGCGGCTTTTTAGCTTTTCGAGATGTTATTTCATTAGCAGCGGCTTCACGGGCAGCGGCTTCACGGGCAGCGGCTTCACGGGCTGAGGTTTCACGAGCAGCGGCTTGCGCGGCTTTTTAGCTTTTCGAGATGTAATTTCATTAGCAGGCTTCAGGGCAGCGGCTTCACGAGCACGGCTTCACGAGCAGCGGCTTCACGAGCGGCTCTGCGCGGCTTTTACTTCGAGATGTAATTTCATTAGCAGCGGCTTCACGGGCAGCGGCTTCACGGGCAGCGGCTTCACGGGCTGAGGTTTCACGAGCAGCGGCTTCACGGGCAGTGGCTTCACGGGCTGCGGTTTCACGAGCAGCGGCTTCTTTAGCTGCGGCTTCACGAGCTGCGGTATCAAGAAGCTGTGTATTCATAGAACTGAGTGAGTCGAAATTTACCTTGGCTTCAGGGCTGCGGCTTCACGAGCAGCGGCTTCACAAGCAGCGGCTTCACGGGCAGCGGCTTTACGGGCAGCGGCTTCACGAGCAGCGGCTTCACGGGCAGCGGCTTCACGGGCAGCGGCTTCACGGGCTGCAGGTTCACGAGCTGCGGCTTCATGAGCAGCGGCTTCACGAGCAGCGGCTTCACAGGCAGCGGCTTCATGGGCAGCGGCTTCACGAGCTGCGGTATCAGAAGCTGTGTAGTCATAGAACTGAGTGAGTCGAAATTTACCTTTGGCTTCAGGAGCTGCGGCTTCACGAGCAGCGGCTTCACGAGCAGCGGCTTCACGAGCAGCGGCTTCACGGGCAGCGGCTTCACGGGCTGCAGCTTTACGAGCTGTGGCTTCATGAGCAGCGGCTTCACGAGCTGCGGCTTCACGAGCTGCGGCTTCACGAGCTGCGGCTTCACGGCAGGCCGGAGCGGCTTCACGAGCTGCGGCTTCACTGAGAGCGCTTACGGGCAGCGGCTTCCGAGTTTCGGCTTCACGAGCTACGGCTTCAGAGCAGCGGCTTCACGGGCTGCAGCTTCACGAGCAGCGGCTTCACGGGCTGCAGCTTCACGAGCAGCGGCTTCACGAGCTGCGGCTTCGCGAGCAGCGGCTTCACGGGCAGCGGCTTCACGAGCAGCGGCTTCACGGGCAGCGGCTTCACGAGCTGCGGCTTCGCGAGCAACGGCTTCACGGGCAGCGGCTTCGCGAGCAGCGGCTTCACGGGCAGCGGCTTCACGAGCTGCGGCTTCACGAGCAGCGGCTTTACGGGCAGCGGCTTCACGAGCTGCGGCTTCACGAGCTGCGGCTTCACGAGCTGCGGCTTCGTGAGCAGCGGCTTCACTGGCAGCGGCTTCACGGGCTGCAGCTTCACGAGCAGCGGCTTCTTTAGCTGCGGCTTCAAGAGCAGCGGCTTTACGGGCAGCGGCTTCACGAGCTGCGGCTTCACGAGCAGCGGCTTTACGGGCAGCGGCTTTACGAGCAGTGGCTTTACGGGCAGCGGCTTTACGAGCAGCGGCTTCACGAGCAGCGGCTTCACGAGCAGCGGCTTCACGGACAGCGGCTTCACGAGCTGCGGCTTCATGAGCAGCGGCTTCTTTAGCTGCGGCTTCTTTAGCTGCGGCTTCTTTAGCTGCGGCTTCACGAGCTGCGGCCTCACGAGCTGCGGCTTCACGAGCAGCGGCTTCACGAGCAGCGGCTTCACGAGCAGCGGCTTCACAGGCAGCGGCTTCATGGGCAGCGGCTTCACGAGCTGCGGTATCAGAAGCTGTGTAGTCATAGAACTGAGTGAGTCGAAATTTACCTTTGGCTTCAGGAGCTGCGGCTTCACGAGCAGCGGCTTCACGAGCAGCGGCTTCACGAGCAGCGGCTTCACGGGCAGCGGCTTCACGGGCTGCAGCTTTACGAGCTGTGGCTTCATGAGCAGCGGCTTCACGAGCTGCGGCTTCACGAGCTGCGGCTTCACGAGCTTCGGCTTCACGGGCAGCGGCTTCACGAGCAGCGGCTTTACGGGCAGCGGCTTCCCGAGTTTCGGCTTCACGAGCTACGGCTTCATGAGCAGCGGCTTCACGGGCTGCAGCTTCACGAGCAGCGGCTTCACGGGCTGCAGCTTCACGAGCAGCGGCTTCACGAGCTGCGGCTTCGCGAGCAGCGGCTTCACGGGCAGCGGCTTCGCGAGCAGCGGCTTCACGGGCAGCGGCTTCACGAGCTGCGGCTTCGCGAGCAACGGCTTCACGGGCAGCGGCTTCGCGAGCAGCGGCTTCACGGGCAGCGGCTTCACGAGCTGCGGCTTCACGAGCAGCGGCTTTACGAGCAGCGGCTTCACGAGCTGCGGCTTCACGAGCTGCGGCTTCACGAGCTGCGGCTCCACGAGCAGCGGCTCCACGGGCAGCGGCTTCACGAGCTGCGGCTTCACGAGCTGCGGCTTCACAAGCTGCGGCTTCACGAGCTTCGGCTTCACGAGCTTCGGCTTCACGAGCTTCGGCTTCACGAGCTGCGGCTTCACGAGCTGCGGCCTCCCTGGTCTTGGCTTTTCTGGCTTCGGCCTCTCTGGCCTCGGCCTCTCTTGTCTTTTCCTCCCTTGCCATAGCCTCCCTGGCCTAGGCCTCCCTGGAAAAGGCCTCTCTGGCCTTCGCATCTCTGGCCATGGCCTCTGTGACCTTGTCCTCCCTGTCCTGTGTATTGTGTGCCACGATTTCGCGATAGATAGCTTCACGTTGGGCGGCTGCTACTACGACTGCGTTCCGAGCCGCGACTTCGTAAGCAACAGCCCTTCTAGTGGCGGCGTCTCGCGCAGCCTCTTTACGCGCCGCAGCTTCAAGGGCCTTGTTCGCACGTCGTGCTGTTTCGTTCATTTGTTCCATGCTTAATCCTGGCTACATGTGAACATCGGTCAAGGGCATGTATCGCGTAGTAAAGATATTATCAGCAGGAGTTGGCGTTTTAACGCCTGATAATGACACCGGAAATGTGTTGTAAACACTAGTTTGATGAGTTGGCGTTTTAACGCCTGATAGTGACACCGGAAATGTGTTGTAAACACTAGTTTGATGAGTTGGCGTTTTAACGCCTGATAGTGACACCGGAAATGTGTTGTAAACACTAGTTTGATGAGTTGGCGTTTTAACGCCTGATAGTGACACCGGAAATGTGTTGTAAACACTAGTTTGATGAGTTGGCGTTTTAACACTTGTCAGTGACACCCGAGGGGTATTGAAGAGGGAAGTGGCAGGAGCAGGTGTTTTAATGGCTGGCTTAGCCACAGGAATCGGAGCAATTTTTTGTAAGTAAACATGCGAGTATGGTCCAGCCCGAACACTTTTAGGTAAATTATTACGTAGGCTGGCCATTTTTCCGCTCACGTTCGCAGTATTTTGATCCATTGTGCAAAACAAACTATTTCGTTATCATTAATGCAGACTATAACGAATAGAGTTAGATATATTAACTAAATTAGTTACGAATATATATAGAATATCAAGTGTGAATGACTATAGTGAGGTTGGAATCATTTTACTAGTAGCTAGTAGTAGTAGTAATAAGAACATAAGAAAGGAGGAACACTGCAGCAGGCCTGTTGGCCCATACTAGGCAGGTCCTTCACATTCCATCCCACTAACAGAATATTTGTTCAACCCAATCTTCAATGCAGTAGCAGTGCTATCATTATTAGTAGTAGTAGTACCATTTTTTGTTTTTGCTATTATTATTATTATTATTATTATTATATTATTAATATTATGATTATTATTTTATAATTATGTTAAGTGTTTGTGGTAATGATTGTGGAGACGATTGTATTGTTTGTGGTGATGATTGCGGTGACTGTGATGGTTGTAATGATTGTGGTGATAATTGTATTTGAGATAATGGTTGCGAAATGATTATGATAATGACTGTAATGATTGTTGAGATAATTGTGGTGATGATTGTGGCGATGGTTGCAGTGATTGCTGTAGTGAGGGTTGTACTAATAGCTATAATGATGATTGTGGTGATGGCTGTGGTGATGGTAGTTGCGAAGGTTGTAGTGATTGTTGTGGTGATGGTTATAGTGTTGGTTGTACTATTTGTAATGATAATTGTAGGAATAGTTGTAGTGATATTTGTAGTGATAGTGGTGGATGTAGTTATGGTTGTTGTGATAGTTGTAGTGATGGTCGTAGCGGTAGTTATGTGATAGTTGTTGGCGATGGTGGTGATGATTGACGCATTATGGTTGTTGTATGGCTATAGCGATAGTTTTGATGTAAAGATGAAAGTGAGAGAGAGAGAGAGAGAGAGAGAGAGAGAGAGAGAGAGAGAGAGAGAGAATTTCCTATCACAGTAATGAGCGCTGATTAATGACCAAAATAATTTAAACAACCATTCCAGTTTAACCCAATGCAAAAACATCCACACACACACACACACACACACACACACACACACACACACCACACCATGATCCTGCAAGAGAAAGCACGGCTGAGGGCGACTCAGGAGTACCAGGATGTATACCTAGATCGGGACAGAACGCAGGAAGAAAGGGAGGCCCAAAAGGAGAGGATAAGAAAGCGAAGAGAGGAGAGAGAGGAGGAGACAGTAAGGTACAGAGGGCACCAGGCCCAAGCAGAAGGACAAACACACACACCGGAAGCAATCACGGAGGGCCTCAAATCACAGCAACCTATCGGTAACCATATATTTTAACATCACACTCACACACACATCATTTCCCCTGCTCCCACCCAAGCAACCCAAAACCCACCATCACAACTAGCCCACCCCATCACAAACCCCACCCAAGCAACCCAAAACCCACCATCACAACTAGCCCACCCCATCACAAACCCCATCCCATCGACCCACACTGCAACCATACAACCCCCACCCATGCAACAACCCCCTATGGGAACCCTGCCCACAACCCCCCAACCCACCAAGATCCCCCCAGGGCCACGGTATTGGAAACGAGGTTGAAGGTTTGGTACACAAATGCGGATGGAATCACGAATAAGTATGAAGAATGGAATGAAAGAATAGGTGAAATGTCCCCAGACATCATAGCAGTCACAGAAACTAAACTAAATGAGACAATAACAGACGCAATCTTCCCACAGGGATATCAGATCCTGTGGAAAGATAGAAAGGGCAGAGGAGAAGGAGGGGTCACACTGCACGTAAGGAACCACTGGAGATTCGAGAAAATGGAAGGAATGGAGGTGTGTAGAGAAAGGGACTTTATAGTAGGTACCATCCAGTCTGGGGAGCACAAGATAGTCACTACAGTGATGTATAACCCACCACAGAACTGCAGGAGGCCAGGAGAGGAGTATGACGAGAACAGAGCAATGGTAGACACCCTGGCGGAGGTGGCAAGAAAAGCGCACATGAGCAGAGCGAAGTTACTGGTCATGGGCGATTTCAACCACAGGGTGTTACAAACCTGGGCCTTTCTAGGGCCTTTTCCGCCCAGGCCAGTAACAATGTAACAAGACTAACATCAAGTTACCAAAGAAATGAAAAGGGATCAATAGGAACGAAATAATCACAATAATTCTTTCTGGTTTTTATTAACTTAATAATCCGTAGAAATCTTTGTATACAATATTTAAAATGATGTCACCATGAAACAGTATTTACAAACAAGTTTATCTTAAGTTCTTATTAATGAAGGGTGCAACATTCAATATTCTTTCTCATCTATTACACTGAATGACTTTAAAATTGCAAGACGTTCTATCCACTTAACATATTACTTGACTCTTCACACTGAGTCGAAAAGCATAACACTTATTTATTAATCTATTATCACCGTAATGTATCTAGAGCGTAGACTATTCACAATCTCTTAATTAATAATCACTTTCAGAGCAATAAGTGGAATAGAAATGTTTACGCACTTAAAGAAGTTTTCCAATGAATCTGTTTCCAAGGATATACACACGGTCGTCTTTTAAGACTCACTCAAACTCGTTTCTACTAAATCTAAAGGAAAACTCTAGCGTCTGCAATACAGCACACACGCTCTTACTACGAGCACCATTAGAGACATATTCCAAAGTCTCCACAGTTGCAACACACTCACTCTTGATGTGAGCTCCATTAGAGACATATTCCAAAGTCTCCACAACACTCACTCTTGCTATGAGCGCCATTAGAGACATATTCCAAAGTCTCCACAACTGCACAACACTCACTCTTGCTATGAGCGCCATTAGAGACATATTCCAAAGTCTCCACAACTGCACAACACTCACTCTTGCTATGAGCGCCATTAGAGACATATTCCAAAGTCTCACTTACGACAGCGCACTCCCTTGCTTTGAGCGGCAACAGAGACGAACCTCAGCGTCTCACTTACTACAGCGCACTCACTTGCTTTGAGCGGCAACAGACGAACACCACTCAAGGTGCTGGAGGCTCACACAGGAACCTCACAAAGGTCAGAAGAATAAATCCAAGGTGCTTCTCAGGAAAAGTGAGAAGGACCGTCCTCCATGAAAGTCTCACTGAGGACTGAATGCTCACTGACGGATCATTGACCGATCACTGACTGTTGACTCGATGATGACTGAATGACATCTGACTGATCACCGACAGATCACTGCTTGCTGACTCGTTGACTACAGAATACTCTCTCGGTCTCTCTGTCTGACTCGCTGAGTAGATACTGACAGCTGTGTAGCAGGTGGCCCCCCTCATTGGGTACGATGACGTGGTAAGGCGGGAATTCCTGACCTGTTAACGAGCGGATGGATAGTTAACTATACGTCACATAATACCCTACCTAGATGTACAGGAGACATACCACTTGCCAATATAACGCTTATTTTCATAATAATGATAAAGAGACATTTTCTACTGCCATATGCTAAAGTATATAATGATGGGTAAGGGAGAGTCCCGTAACACCTCCCCCTCACGATCACAGGTCGCACCAAGAACTTTAATAGTAAGGAAGTATTGTCCACGGAGCTTGTGGAGGAGCGGCCAAAGATGCGATGACAGCTGCGTAATACCATTGGTAGCGTCGCAGCTCAGCACTCCTCCGCAAGGTCCGTTGAGACAATCCATTACTTCTGGATACGTACTGTAGACAAAAGAACATCATTAAATAATATTCCACAAATAAATTTGTCAAAAAATTTATAAACTTAACAGATGTAAACTCTTCTTTTAGCAAAGTCAAGTTCGGTGACTGGCTCATATAGTAAGCCTCAACATCACGGTAAGTTTTGTACAAATGTCAAACGTTGAAACAGACCACTGACGGTGATATCCACCGCATCTTGTCCAACTCAACATAGCAGGAACAGCAGAAGTCTTGAGTCAGTTTTAGGATTATCATTACAGAGTACCTTACTAGCTTCATAGACGAATAATGTCGCCTAGTCAACACCAGCATTTTCTTCTAGAGCACTGAAGAAGTGAGTGGGTCCGGTAATGGGAGCTCACCACACTGTTCCAAGACCGGAAAATAAGTAAAGAGGTTGTGACACCTCAAACATTACCTCATGAAGTTCTTTTCAGAAATAATTTTCTAACCAGCAAAAGCCTGCTGAACACTAAGGTAACACTAGTAGATACACGATGAACATAAATAACACTAGATCAGTCAAAACACTTTACCAGTGAAGCGTGAAGTCGGCGAGAGTCAGCTTGACACAGTAGCTACATCGTGAACATATAATTAACACCTGTTCAATCAAAACTATCTTGATGAAACTGAAGTCGAAGAAACAGTCAGGGTGATTTGAACAGTCGGCTAAGCATCAACTGCCGAAGCTTTTTATACAAACGGGCCACAAACTGTGCCAGACACTGTTGAGAAGTGGCGTACGTGGCAACCAAGATCACGGCGCCAACACAGCGATGAACACAGACGAGGGTGATGAAATACTAACAGAAGACGAGTCCAGGTGGGGACGGCGTTGCCTCTCACACATACGCCCTTACCTTCATATCTTCAATATTCTGAAACTTTCCACGTACATGCAGCATACAGCCATTTTCTTACTCAAAGAGACACTCACCAATATACCAATCTGGCGGAAGTACCAGCAGACCTCTGCTCAGGGACTAGTTTGTCAGGCTAGTATGTCAGAAGGCGCTGACTTATACTCATGACACTGCTCCACCAGTGTCATCCGCACCAGACTTACAAGGCAGAACCGTCAATCAAGTTCTGCTCCAATACTCACCAGTTTAGTGGAAACATAAGCAGACGTCTGCTCAGGGACTAGTTTGTCAGACTAGTATGTCAGACGGATGAAGACTTCTGCTCAGGGACTAGCTTATTAAACAGGGGCTAGTGTGTCAAAAGTATACCAACTTTTGCTCAGGGACTAGCTTGTAATATAGAGGCTAGTGTCAGAAGTATATGCTGACTCCTGCTCAGGGACTAACTTGTACTATAGAGGCTAGTGTGTCAGAAGTGTACCAACTTCTGCTCAGGGACTAGCTTGTAGCATAGAGGCTAGTGTGTCAGGAGGCGAAGGCAGGTTCCTGCTCAGGGACTAGTTTGTACTATAGAGGCTAGTGTGTCAGATGTATACCAACTTCTGCTCAGGGACTAGCTTGTAGCATAGAGACTAGTATGTCAGAGGCATAGGCAGGTTCCTGCTCAGGGACTAGCTTGTACTATAGAGGCTAGTGTGTCAGAAGTATACCAACTTCTGCTCAGGGACTAGCTTGTAGCATAGAGACTAGTGTGTCTGGAAGCGAAGGCAGGTTCCTGCTCAGGGACTAGTTTGTACTATAGAGGCTAGTGTGTCAGAAGTACACCAACTTCTGCTCAGGGACTAGCTTGTAGCATAGAGACTAGTGTGTCAGGAAGCATGCAGAAAACACTAAATGCTGGGAGTGAAACCTATACTCAGGCATCACGAACAACGACGTCTTGAAGTACGAAGAGCATCTGGCTCTTCCTGAAGTGTCGGTCGCGTCTCTACGTTCATGTCCGTATGCTGAACATGAATACCTCCAAAATGACTTCTTCCAGGCGACGAAGGAGTTCCAAGCGAGATACTCAGAAGAAATGCAGCAGCACGAGACAATATGGCTAGAAAACCGTCGTTTTCAAAGCATGCCTTAAGGTTCCGATGAACCACTCCTCTAAGCGTCCTCATAACTGAGTCACAACACAACTTGCTGGAGCAACGACTCAGACAATAACAGAGACAGGAAAACAATCGCTGGCTCACACATGAGGAAAACAATACGAGAAAGCACATGTCGCTTGTCATAAGTTCCTTTGACAAGTCCGACTCAAACAGTGACTTCTCCGACGTAAACATCTTGTCAAAAGTACTGTTAGTACCTTCAAGTGACAGTAGTTAGACATTCTTTACTACTTCCTTAGGCAAATTCCTTTGAATAATTCTATAGTGTCACCCGTGACTAACATATCACCTGTGACTAACATATCACCTGTGACTAACATATCACCTGTGACTATAATGTGTCACCCTGACTTCTCTCTGTAAGAGTAGCCCTTACAGTTTTTTCTTACTCATCTCCGCTGAACACTCGTTCAGGAGGACCAGAGGTGATAATCTCGCACCACACACTGTTTCCATAAAAGCTTGAATAAATATGAGTTTTCCTTCTCATATTATCTTTTAATGTCTGCAAGACAGACAATAAGATCAACAGCTCTACAAAGATTTCTATTTGCAGAAATCGCACAGAGGCACCAGTATTAACAGCTAGAACAGTAGCTGAACCAACAATGCCAACAGCAAGGCTGCAGAACAGATTAATGAAGTCTAAAATTATCTGCAGTGAACATTAAGGAACCTGAGTAGGTTCTGTTCCAAAATGTCATCACTAACTTATTTTCTTTCAACACACGGTGCCAACTAGAAATATATTCTTCGTCCCAGTACAACAGTGACTCACAAAAATGACAAAGGTTCTTGGTCCAAAAACTAAGGGCGAAAACAACAGCACCAACCATGCTAACTCCCATCGTGTGGATGCTCAGGACCCTGGGTTACAGGTACAAAGAGGAATGTCCAACAACAGAGAGGGAGACAAATCAATCACCAGTGCTCCAACCGTATAAGGAGACACCTACCAAGAACTCGCCAAAATCAATCCTTTCACTCTGCCCAATAATGGTGTCGCCAATACCAAAAGCAAAAGGAAAAGAGACATAGTTACTTATACCCTGTGGTTGCTTGCCTACTGGGAGAGTGGTAAGCGAGCCAAACATCAGTAGCCATCATTGCTGGGAGACAAACACAAGTTAGGAACTTCCCATTCTAGATACTTCTCTGTCCAGACTGTCAAAATATATAGTTGAGACCTAGCTCCCCTATCTGATGGTTAAGAACTTCTGCATGAAGGTGTACTTGAGCCTCAGATGATCCTAACATTATGAAAATAAGTTCATAACAAGAATGATAATATGGCCTAAGAGAATTTAGATCATATCTCCATTTACCTCGGATCAAACCTTCCGGACAGAGGCCCCCATTTGTTACGATCAGGGCCTCATTTATTAGCCTGTTTTGCCCCGTCGTAACAAGTTATTTAATTAAGCTTTGATTATTTCATCGTTAGAGAAAATCATTATAGTATTAGGGTAATTTTTAGGAGATTGACCCAAGCAAGTAAAATTTAAGAAATTTAATATAAAAGAATTCATACAATTATTCAGTGTATGGTATAAAGTTATCTCTCTTGCAGTGTAATACATCATGATACACTTTACTCGAAAACAGTCGATATATGACTTTACTTATCTCTGTACCATATTCATACTAAATGACACGAGCTTCATACAAACAATATTTCACATCAACGTTTCGCCATACAATAACTGAGACCAATGCCTCAATAAAGGCAGAGAAGTATAAAATATCAATTGAAACATCAAATACATTTTCTTGAGACAATAATTCCGAATACTGACCAAAGCTCTGCTAATACAAGCTATCACCGTAAGTCGTGGATGAATAGACAATTTTCAAACCATACTAGAGACTTAACAAACCCTCTTAAAGGTGGAATAACTTCCCAAGACTACTCCAAAGAGCGTATGACTACTCTTGTGAAAGACAGTGAACCTACTCCTGGTCAGGAGTGGATGTGTAAACCTACTCCCTGTTGGGAGAGGGTCTGTGAACCTACTCCCTGTTGGGAGTGGATGTGTGAACCTACTGACGATCGTCGATGGTTGGTGAAACGACGTCATGTAGGTCACGTGACTGAGGGAGGGGAGACCGGCCACTACCTAAACAGGTAACCGGCAGTATGACTAGTGGTCTCCCACTACATGAACACCACAGTAAAATGTAACATCCTACCTACAACATAGCTAAATCGAATAATAGTATAAGACATTTTCGTTTTAGCTAATAACGGAAATATCTCCAATATACCATTATGATAAAAATACACACAATATAAAATATTGGTCAAGGGACTGTGTTAATTAAACTGGTAAGGGTCACAGATCACCTGGGAAATTACAAATATTTAATCCTTCACCAGCATGAGGGTAGTTCCTTCAAAGGAAAATTTATACAACAATAAAGTATCTTGTAATATACGTCTGTACTTTATTGATGTTTTATCTCTGTTTACTGTTAGAACTCAGTC
>WNWK01012207.1:0-60693 GCA_009830355.1 Cherax destructor | reverse complement strand
AGCTATGTATGGATCCTGCCTCCACTACATCACTTACCAGACTATTCCACTTCCTGACTCACGAAATCGTAATGACACGATTGCAAACAAACCATACCACGGGTTCGAACCCCACCCGTGGTATGGTTTCACTTCCTGACAACTCTGCGACTGAAGAAATACTTCCTAACATCCCTTTGATTCATCTGAATCTTCAGCTTCCAACTGTGACCCCTTGTTGCTGTGTCGCATCTCTGGAACATTCTGTTTCTGTCCCCCTTGTCGATTTTTCTCAGTATTTTATATGTCGTTATCATATTCCCCCATCTCTCCTGTCCTCCAGTGTCGTCAGGTCGATTTCCCTTAACCTCTCCTCGTAGGACATACCCCTTAGCTTCGGGACTAGTCTTGTTGCAAACCTTTGCACTTTCTCTAATTTCCTTAGTGTGTGTGTGTACTCACCTAATTGTACTCACCTAATTGTGTTGCAGGGGTCGAGACTCAGCTCCTGGCCCCGCCTCTGCACTGTCCGCTACTGGGTCTCTGCTCTCCCTGCTCCGTGAGCTCTATCATACCTTGTCTTAAAACTATGTATGGTTCCCGCCTCCACTATATCGTTCGCTAAACTATTCCACTTCCTAACTACTCTATGGCTGAAGAATTGCTTCCTAACATCCCTCTGACTCATCTGAGTCTTCAGCTTCCAGTTGTGTCCCCTTGTTTCTGTGTTTCTTCTCTGGAACATCCTGTCTGATTTGTGCTTCCGGAGACGTGCTTGGTGTTATACTCACCCCAAGGTCTTTCTCCTTTGATGAGGTTAGTAGCTTTTGTCCACCTAGCCTGTACTCTGTCAGCGGTCTTCTTTGCCCTTCTCCGATCTTCATGACTTTGCATTTGGTGGGGTTAAATTCGAGAAGCCAGTTGCTAGACCAGATGTCAAGCTTGTCCAGGTCGCTTTGAAGTCCTGCTTGGTCTTCATCCGATGTGATTCTCCTCATTAATTTCACATCATCTGCGAAAAGAGACACTTCTGAGTCTATCCCATCCGTCATGTCATTCACATATAGCAAGAATAGCACTGGTCCTAGGACTGACCCCTGCGGTACACCGCTCGTCACAGGCGCCCACTGTGATACCTCATCACGCACCATGACCCGTTGTTGCCTCCCTGTGAGGTATTCCCTGATCCTTTCCCAGTGCCCTTCCTGTTATACACGCTTGGTCTTCCATCTGCTTTACTAATCTCATGTGAGGAACTGTGTCAAAGGCCTTCCTGCAGTCCAAGAAAATGCAGTCAACCCACCCTTCTCTCTTGCCTTATCTCTGTTACTTTATCATAGAACTCCAGGAGGTTTGTTACACAGGATTTGCCTTCCCTGAATCTGTGCTGTCTGGCGTTGATTAACCTGTTCTGCTCCAGATGCTCCACCATTCTTTTCCTGATGATTTTCTCAAGACTTTGCACACTATACATGTAAGTGACACCGGTCTGTAGTTTAGTGCCTCTTTTCTGTCTCCTTTTTAAAGATGGGGACTACGTTGGCCTTTTCCATATCTCAGGTAGCTGCCCAGTTTCAAGGGATGTGTTGAAAATTTTGGTAAGTGGCACACTCAGAACCTCAGCTCCTTCCCGAAGGACCCATGGTGAGATATTGTCCGGACCCATTGCCTTTGAGGTATCAAGGTCACTGAGTAACTGCTTCACCTCCCCTCAGATGTGTGTATTCCCTCCAGCACTCGATACATCCTTGTTGGTGACGCACCCCGTCCTGTCTACCCAACTGCCTTCCTTCCTCCACTGTGAATACTTCCCTAAACCTCGAGTTGAGCTCCTCACATACCTCTTGATCATTAATTGTGAGTTCCCATCTTCCCTCCTCAGCCTTATCACCTGATCCTTTACTGTTGTCTTCCTTCTGATGTGGCTGTACATCAGTTTCGGGTCAGACTTGACTTTCGATGCTATGTCGTTTTCGTACTGTTTCTGGCCTCCCTCCGTACCTGTGCATACTCGTTTCTAGCTCTTTGACTAATCTCCTTGTTTGCTTGGGTTCTTTGCCTTCTGTACCTTTTCCATTCTCTGGCACTCTGAGTCTTTGCCTCCCTGCATCTTTGGGTAAACCAGGGGCTCTTTCTTGTCTTCCCATTTATTCTTTTTCCTTTGGGTATAAACCGTTCCTCTGCCTCCTTGCACTTTGTCGCTACGTATTCCATCATTTCATTTACTGACTGTCCTTCCATTTCCCTTTCCCACAGAACCTCCTGCAGGAAATTCCTCATACCTGTGTAGTCCCCTCTTTTATAGTCTGGTATGTCTCTTTCAGCACCGTTTTCCCTCTCCACCTGTAGGCTCTACTATGTACTCAAAGCTCAGCACCATATGGTCACTGGCTCCCAGGGGCTCTCGTGTGTTATGTCCTCGATATCTGAGCTATTCAGGGTGAATACAAGGTCCAGCCTTGCTGGTTCGTCCTCTCCTCTATCTCTGGTCGTGTCCCTGACATGTTGGTGCATCAGGTTTTCCAGTACCACGTCCATCATCTTGGCTCTCCAAGTTTCTGGACCCCACGTGGTTCTTGGTTCTCCCAGTCGATCTCTTTGTGGTTGAAATCGCCCATGACCAGTAACTTCGCTCTGCTCATGTGCGCTTTTCTTGCCACCTCCGCCAGGGTGTCCACCATTGCTCTGTTGTTCTCGTCATATTCCTCTCCTGGCCTCCTGCAGTTTTGTGGTGGGTTGTACATCACTGCAATGACTATCTTGTGCTCCCCAGACTGGATGGTACCTACTATAAAGTCCCTTTCTCTACACACCTCCATTCCTGCCATTTCCTCAAATCTCCAATGATTCCTTACGAGCAGTGCGACCCCTCCTCCCCCCCTGCTCCTTCTATCTTTCCTCAGGATCTGATATCCTTGTGGGAAGATTGCGTCTGATATTGCCTCATTTAGTTTAGTTTCTGTGACTGCTATGATGTCTGGGGACATTTCTCCTATTCTTTCATTCCACTCTTCATACTTATTCGTGATTCCATCTGCATTTGTGTACCAAACCTTCAGCCTCGTTTCCAATACTGTGGCCCTAGGGGGATCTTGGCGTGATGGGGGGGGTGTTTGCAGGGTACCCATAGAGGGTTGTTGTATGGGTGGGGGGGGTTGTATGGTTGGGGTGTGGTCTGATTGGGTGGGGTTTGTGATGGGGTGGGGTAGTGGTGATGATGGGTTCAGGGTTGCTGGGGTGGGGACAGGGGACATGATGTGTGTGTGCGATGTTAAACTATATGGTTGCCGTTGGGTTGCTGTGGTTTGAGGCCCTCTGTGAGTGCTTCCGGTGGGTGTGGTTGTCCTTCTGCTTGGGCCTGGTGCCCCCTGTACCTCGCTGTCTCCTCCTCTCTCTCCTCCCTTCGCTTTCTTATCCTCTCCTTTTGGGCCTCCCTTTCTTCCTGTGTTCTGTCCCGATCTAGGTATACATCGTGGTACCTCAGCCGTGCTTTCTCTTGTAGGATCATGGTACGGGCTGATTCTGCATTGAAGATTACTTTGAGGGGTCGATTTCTTCCCCTTGTGTACCACCCGATTCTCCGAAAATTTGTCACCTGGGACGTGTCTCCCCCTGTTGCTAGCATAATACCTATAATCTTTTCCTTCTCCTCCTGTTTCCTTCTGTCATGGGTGACCCCTTCGACTTCCTTAAGGCCGTAGATAAAGATTGACTTCTCCCTTTCCTCCTCCCACTGTGTCTCCCTTTGCCTCATCAGAGATGCATTAGCATCTTCCGATTCTGTCATGGTTGTAGCCCCTGTGTTCCTCTGTGTGTCTGGTCTACTCATTTGCCCAAGTCCACTGCTGTATATTGTTGAGGCCTCTGCGTTTAGTGCACCTGCGGCTTTGACAACCCTCTCATGTGTTGTTACTGTGCCCTCATGCTTTGCTTCTGTGGAGCCCTTCTTGTCCCTGGCTGCTTTGTGTGTGTGTGTGTGTGTGTGTGTGTGTGGTAACTGCAAGAGAAGGGATCTTGATCTAAGGAACTGATGCTACACACCCTTTCCTCGGGTTACACCTAAGTGCCTCCGTTTCCCTACGAACTACATAACCCCTACTCATTTAGCGCTTCTCCAGGCATTTAATAATAAGCCTCAAAGTTTTGTATTGAAGTTTCCTAAAAACAATTATACTCTTATTTTGCTTATAATTACTTAAAATAATACTTCTATGATCGTCATTACTACCTATCGTAATAATAATAATACTTTTATGATTTTAACTATTTCTGTAATGTTAATTATAGTATTATTTTAGCAATACTGCTATATTTATTATATAATAATATTTTTATATTTTTCCCTCTACCGATATTATCTACCTGGTTTGAGGTCGGGCCTCAGGGAGGGATGCCCCCAAAAAAAAAAAAAGAAAAAAAAAGAAAAAAAAACATTACCGCATAACAGGCAGTTAGACTCATTAACATAAGCACTTAAACCAAAGGGAAATTAGTTTTTTTCTTCAGGGTTGATCCAAGGGATCAAGAGCCCTTGATCATCAAGGCAACCTCCTCCCATTTCTGAAGGCCAGAGAGCTAATCAAGCTTGGTTTCCTCAGCTGTGGTAATGGAGAACAGAGAGACGATCCTCCAGAATTTGAAGGCTATGATGGATGGTATAATAACATCGCCAGGCCCAGTCAGGGCGCCGTAGGTATGTTGTGCTCACCCTTAGCTTGTAGCGTCTATCTACTAGCTTGTAGCGTCTCTACTAGCTTGTAGCATATCTCTACTAGCTTGTAGCATATCTCTACTAGCTTGTAGCATATCTCTACTAGATTGTAGCATCTCTCAAGCTTGTAGCGTCTCTCTACTAGCTTGTAGCATATCTCTACTAGCTTGTAGCATCTCTCAAGCTTGTATCGTCTCTCTACTAGCTTGTAGCGTCTCTCTACTAGCTTGTAGCATCTCTCTACTAGCTTGTAGCATCTCTCTACTAGCTTGTAGCGTCTCTATACTAGCTTGTAGCGTCTCTCTACTAGCTTGTAGCGTCTCTCTACTAGCTTGTAGCGTCTTTCTACTAGCTTGTAGCGTCTCTCTACTAGCTTGTAGCGTCTTTCTACTAGCTTGTAGCATCTCTACTAGCGTATAGCATCTCTACTAGCTTGTAGCGTCTCTCTACTAGCTTGTAGCGTCTTTCTACTAGCTTGTAGCATCTCTACTAGCGTATAGCATCTCTACTAGCTTGTAGCGTCTTTCTACTAGCTTGTAGCATCTCTACTAGCGTGTAGCATCTCTACTAGCTTGTAGCGTCTCTCTACTAGCTTGTAGCGTCTTTCTACTAGCTTGTAGCGTCTTTCTACTAGCTTGTAGCGTCTCTCTACTAGCTTGTAGCGTCTTTCTACTAGCTTGTAGCATCTCTACTAGCGTATAGCATCTCTACTAGCTTGTAGCGTCTCTCTACTAGCTTGTAGCGTCTTTCTACTAGCTTGTAGCGTCTTTCTACTAGCTTGTAGCGTCTCTCTACTAGCTTGTAGCGTCTTTCTACTAGCTTGTAGCGTCTTTCTACTAGCTTGTAGCGTCTCTCTACTAGCTTGTAGCGTCTTTCTACTAGCTTGTAGCATCTCTACTAGCGTGTAGCATCTCTACTAGCTTGTAGCGTCTCTATACTAGCTTGTAGCGTCTTTCTACTAGCTTGTAGCGTCTTTCTACTAGCTTGTAGCGTCTCTCTACTAGCTTGTAGCGTCTTTTTACTAGCTTGTAGCATATCTACTAGCGTGTAGCTTCTCTACTAGCTTGTAGCGTCTCTATACTAGCTTGTAGCGTCTCTATACTAGCTTGTAGCGTCTCTCTACTAGCTTGTAGCGTCTCTCTAATAGCTTGTAGCGTCTTTCTACTAGCTTGTAGCGTCTTTCTACTAGCTTGTAGCATCTCTACTAGCGTGTAGCATCTCTACTAGCTTGTAGCATCTCTCTACTAGCTTGTAACGTCACTATCAAGACCTCCCTGAACGTCTGGTCTTCATAGTTACTACTGCTGTGCATCTGCTGGTATAACTATCGCAGCTATTGTAAATATATGAAGGTAAAGACAGAAGCTAATGAACAAGAACGGGACAACAGAAGCTAATGAACAAGAACGGGACAACAGAAGCTAATGAACAAGAACGGGACAACAGAAGCTAATGCACAAGAACGGGACAACAGAAGCTAATGCACAAGAACGGGACAACGTTTTGCTCTGTTTACAGTTTTAGAGAACTTGACGAACCTAGTCAAGGCTTGTTCTGCAGGTTGTGTCCTTGTCTCCCTGGCTGTTTATGAATACGTTTCTTTATGCTTCAGTTATAACTAGGATTACCATAATTTCTTTGACTCAAACCGGGACATTTTTAAGGTTTTTAAACAAAAAAAATATGTACGTGAAACATAGCTTAGGTATATTTTCTTTAATGCAAGTTAATAGGTGGGCTACAATCTACCAATTTTTTAATTAAAGACTACAGAATGAAAAAGAACAAAAAATGTAAAGTATGGAATCACTTTTTGGAGAACCATTCGTTTTTTTTTTTCACTAAGAATATCCTTCCTCAATAATGGTTTAGTTTTTTATTTTCTCCTAAAACTCGGTGCAACTTAAACCAGTGTTTATTTTGCAGTACATTTAGCCCTTTTATTGAATATTCAGCCAAGACAAATCAGATTTGTCAGGGTTGTCAGAAAATGCTGGAAATCGCACTGAATAGTAGAAATATGCAATAAAAAAACCTTCTAACACATTTTCCTGAAATGAAATTTCCGCTGTTTTTCACATTTCTCTGTTTTTCTTTCATTGTTGCAATGTTTCTGTCCCTGACAAAATGACACTGACCGGGACTTCGGAACAGGGCTTTCAAACCGGGTCAACCCCGGCCAAAACGGGAATGCACTGCATGTTAGTGGCTTTCTTTTATGCTTAACAACATTATGTTACCATGTAAACTACATTTTGTATACAACAGAAGGAAATAAAGTTTACTTGTTTATGGTAAGCCTAGATATAACCATCGTCATCACCATCAAGACCCTCCCCTCCTGTATGTATCACTACCAGCTTCGAGTAATCTTGCTCTTCGGCCTTACAGACACACCCCTACTGCGCCTTCTACAGCCAGCCTACAGCGACGGCGTCTACGAACCGGCCAACAGGACCACCAATCCACTTCGTATCAGCCAAGAACTCATGGCTGGAGCCAACGGGATGCTGTCTAAGGGAGGAAGAACAGCTTTCCAGGTTTTCTTCGGTATGTGGCCTTTACTAAATGTCTGCTTCCCATTCTTCTCTTTCTTGAATTGACAT
Source organism: Cherax destructor (assembly GCA_009830355.1). Taxonomy (NCBI): domain Eukaryota; kingdom Metazoa; phylum Arthropoda; class Malacostraca; order Decapoda; family Parastacidae; genus Cherax; species Cherax destructor. The sequence continues at coordinate 53,397 of WNWK01012207.1, read as the reverse complement.
TATGCTCGTTCACTTTCATGTAAAGAAAAGGAAGGGGAACGATATATGTTTATTTTTTTTTTCAATATCTCAAAAAAAAAAAAAAAATTAAAACAATCACTTCACACACGCACACATGTTCAGGACTCAGTACACCGTGTACATCAGGCCCATATTGAAGTATGCAGCACCAGTTTGGAACCCACACCTGGCCAAGCACGTCAGGAAATTAGAGAAACTGCAAAGGTTTGCAACGAGAGTAGTCCCGGAGTTAAGGAAAATCAACCTGACGACACTGGAGAACAGGAGGGACAGTGGGGACATGATAACAACATATAAAATACTGAGAGGAATCGACAAGGTGGACAAGGATAAGATGTTTAAGAGGTGGAACACACCAACAAGGGGTCACAACTGGAAGTTGAAGACTCAGATGAGTCACTGGGATGTTAGGAAGTATTTCTTCAGTCAGAGTCGTCAGGAAATGGAACAGTCTGGAAAGGGAGGTGGTGGAGGCAGGATCCATACATAGCTTTAAGAAGAGGCATGATAAAGCTCACGGAGCAGGGAGGGAGTGACATAGTAGCGACCAGTGAAAGGCGGGGCCAGGAGCTATGAATCGACCCCTGCAATCACAATTAGATGAGTACACACACTGACTCTGAGAGAAGCGATGGACGTGTTCACACTGCTCCTCTTCTTCTGAGTTATTTCCACGTTGCTTACGTATTGCAACATTACATAGCAGTGCGAGAGGCCTAGAGCTAGTTCATTTCATCCCTCTCCTCCTACCTGGAGGTTGTTCCGGCCGGTCCTCGACCAGGCCTCTTGGTGGATCAGGGCCTGACCAACCAGACTGCTACTGCTGGCCGCACGGAATCCAACGTACGAACCACAGCCCGGCTGGTCGGGCACTGACTTTAGGTAGATGTCCATCTTCCTCTTGAAGACAGATAGGGGTCTATTGGTAATTCTCATTACGAATTGACCCAGACCTTTATTGTGTTTTCTCTCTGTGTATTCATAGCACCCCTGCTTTTCATAAAGGGCATGTTGCACCGTCTGCCTAGTCTTTTGCTTTTGTAGGGAGTGATTTCTGTGTGCAGATTTGGATTAGTCTCTAATATTTTTCAGGTGTAGATTATGATGCATTTTTAATGCCTGCATTTCAGGGAGTGCAAGGTCAAGGGACTTCCATAATCAATAAAGGTTCTCTGTGCATTCTCTACATCTTCAGTTTCACCTAACTTGAATGGGGCTGTTAGTGTACAGCAGTATTCCAGCCTAGAGAGAACAAGTGACTTAAAGAGGATCATCAGTGGCATAGCATACCTTGTTTTGAAATTTCTCATTAGCCTTCCTATCATTTCCCTCGCGATATGATAGTGACACTGTTGTGACCCTTGAAATTGAGATCCTCTGACATCGCACCCATGTCCTTCACTTTAGTTTTTGCTCTGTTGTATCGCTTTGAATTTGTTGTATACTCCACGTTCCAGCTATTATTTCTTCAAATCTTCCATAACGGAGTAACTGAAATTTGTCCTCACTGGATTTCATAGTTTTCTGCGACCTTTTGAAAAACTTGGTTTATATCCACTTGGAGATTTACCGTGTCGTCAATGGATGACACTCTCATGCAGATTCTAGTATCGTCTGCAAAAGAAGGCACAGTACTATGGTTTACATATCTGTCTGTGTCAGATATGAGGAGGAGGAAAAAGATGGGGCGAGTACTTTGCCTTGTGGAACAGAGCTTTTCACTGTGGCAGCCTCCGACTTAACTATGTTTATCATTACTCTTTGTGTTTTATTGGTAAGAAAGATCTATCTGCCCACTTTCCCAGCCCTATAATAATAATAATAATAATAATACTAATAATAATAATAATAATAATAATAATAATAATAATAATAATAATATCTTTATTTACTACAAGTACATGTACATGGTATACAGTCCTAGCTGACATCAGTGACATACTACTATATAGAAAGTCCCTTGTTATGCTGAGCATTTCGGGCAGATTAGGTCAGTGTCCTAGGATGCGACTCACACCAGTCGACTAACACCCAGGTACCCATTTTACTGATGGGGAACATAGACAACAGGTGTAAAGAAACACGCCCAATGTTTCTGCCCTGGCTATGCCCTGCTATGGCTGATTTTTCAATGTTTTGATCGCTCGTTTGCGATTGTCTTGCATATTTTTATAGAAACATGTTCATACAAAATTGTTTCAAAGGAACACATATGAAATACACCAATTTTATATTTTGAGTGAGGTGATGTGAAATTTCATATGAATATTTAACACCTGGATACTACAGTTGAGAGCTCGTCATACGTAAGTGAAAACCGTTTTCATTTTAACTAATTGGAAATAAAAGTACTCAAAAAGTTATTCTTTAGTAAAAAAGAGATTAATTTTTAGAGCATTGCGCGCGCGCGCGTGTGTGTGTGTGTGTGTGATTGACAGTGAAGATTCAAGACCGTTAAGGAAGTGATCTGCTCAAGGGGAAGCGTTTTTATCTACCTTTCCCTTTCTTGGACTTAACTTCATCAGCTCCCATTCCACATGCGCCGCATGACCCTCACGTGTTTAACACTTCTCCGTGACTATAAAATAAAGGCAGGTGTTGTCACGTAACAGAACTGCAGTTGGTGACAAGAGTGAAACTAATGGGAAGGTTGGTTGGCAGGAAGCATTATGGTTAGCACTAATTGGCACAATAACGCAGGGGGCTGCGTTGTTGACAGGGCTATCTGTAGTTGACAGGTGTGAGGGTAAAAACCACGGTGCAGCCGACATGGTGGGGGGATGGGGAGTAAAATAACAGTGTGGTCGACAGTGACGCAGTAGACAGTTTGGCTGACAGAACAATCTGTGGTTGACAGGGCAGCAGGTGGTGGAGGAGATCCTGGATGCTCAGGGAGCTGGATGTCCACCAGAGTACTTCAACATTCCCGTAGAGAGTGACCATGTCTTCTACACACACGCACCCAAACTGAAGGAGCTGCCTCTCCTCCGTACTCGCTACGACATGACCACCGGGTTCTCTCCCAATAACCCGCGCCAGCAGGTAACGTGATAAAAGAGATGCGCTTTGCAGGACAAGCCTGGGACAACGTTTCGCTCTGTGGTATGAACATTGGTTTAGAAAGACGCGTGAGAAAACACTAGGTCATATTTATTAGAATTGATTTGGTCCTGGGACTTTGATCACTTCTGAGAAGTAATCAAAGTCCCAGGACTAAAACGTTTTCTAATAAATATAACCTTGTGTTTTCTCGAGCTTCTTTACAGTACATATCTTACTCGAAATACATAGTTTAAAGTGTTATAGTATTTAATGAATCAAATTTTTAACAAGTAATATTAAAAAGAGGCTTAATTTGAAAAAAAAAAAATCTGCATTTCTGGTATCACTGGAAGCATTATGTGGCGGTCAGAAAATAGATATCTTGAGTTTAGTGTTGATATCCCAATTTCCTATTGACAGCCCAAATTTTTAAATAGTATTTACAAATTGTCAACTATTTAGCTAAGTAAATAGAAGCTTTGTCATGATATGGCATGGAAACCAGTAGATGAATTTGTTTAATTAATATAATCACTGCGCAAAAATCAATCTAAATTCTCCACTAAGCACTTTACGTCAGTGCTGAGAATTTGAAGATCTGAAAAACCATTCTTACGTTCTTACACAGAAACAAATATCGCAATCCGTTTAATTTTCTTTGCAAACTGGCATTTGCACAATCCAATAACAATACGAGGCTTCATTTAATTAAAAGTTTAAGCTCGATTAAATGAGGCATTCATTAGCTATCCCACGGATACCAGTAAATATTTTTTAAATTAGTTTTAAAAGGACATTAGAGTAATGTTTGAGATCAATCTTTATTTTAAATAGAATAGCGAATGTAGAAATTAAAGGGAAGTGTGGAGGTATGAAAAATATAATTCAGTGAGCTGAGGATATGTTGCTGAGAGGGTTTGGCCACTTATAAGGGAAGAAGCAGGATAGGTTAACCAAGTGGTTGTTTAAATCTGAAGTGAATTGAAGGCACTTAAGAAAGGAGGAACACTGCAGCAGGCCTACTGGCCCATACTAGGCACGTCCTTCTCAAACTCAAACCCACTAACAATATCTGCACAACACATTTTCTGTGCTACCCAAGGATCAAGCCTTAATAACCCTACTCACCCAGGTGCACGTCCAACTCTATAATCCAGCCCCTCTCACTCATGCACCTATCCATCCTCTGCTTATCCAACTTGAATCCACTATTTTTAGTTCCTTCTTGGAGGTAGTGGTCATCCTAGAAAGGGTTGGAGGGAGTGAAGAAGGTTTTGAGTTGCAAGATCTTGAACAACGAGTAGGTTTTTTTTTTTTTTTTTTAGCATTTTTAAGTTTTCGTTATTTGCTGTGCTTTTGGAGTGTGATTAAGTTAACATTTACAAAGGGACTCAGGGAAGCCGGTTTGCCGGACTCGAGTCCTTGAGGTGCAATGCATGCACTTTGATGGATAGGTGCGGACGCTGCACTTCTGAGAACAATTTGAACTGTGACGTGTGTGCAGTTTTGGCAAGATAGTTATTGAATGAGTTATGATAAACGTGTTTCCTTCTTTGGGTCACCCAAACTTGGTGCGAGTCGGCTGATGGGGCTCTAAAATTATGATAATAATAATAATTATTATATTCTTATTGCAAGTATTATTGGTTTATTGTTCTTTACTTTGATCGTATCCATTGGTAATTACCACAGTTGAACGAGATCACACCATATATGGATGGTGGACTGGTGTATGGCACTGCCAAGGGTTGGGCCGATGTATTGAGGACTAGGTCTGATGGCACTCTGGCACCTGGCGGACTTTTGGCTACCCATGATGAGGTGAGCGTTATTATTATGATTATTATTATTTATGAGTAGGTAGCCTGTTATAACATTTACTGCCTCGTAGTGTAATCCATTTCGTTATTCGTTATTCTGTTACTAGTGAAGGGATTTAGATCCAAGAAATTAGAACTATCATTCTTCCCCGGATCAGATCTGGCTGCTTGCCCTCTCTGTAGGGTTAGTTCGTACCCGTGATAATAATAATTTATAATAATAATAAAAATAATCTTTTATCTCTTTCTGAAGAATTTTCTCTTATCTGTATTTTCTCACTCTGATTATTCTTTGTTTACCACTGTGGCCTTTGATTCCTAAGAATACTTTTTTGTCTATTCTTTCACATTCTTCTAAAATCTTATATGCCGTTATTATAGCTGATTTTTCTTTCTCGTCACACACTATATAACAAGTCTAATCTTTTCAGCCTTCGTGAATCATTTTTTTGTATGTGTATAGCACGAATTTGGAGTATTCCTAGCTTGTCCAATACTGGGATTTGGAGCGACCCTTCCCTTTCTAGGATCAAACAGGATTATATCCCATTTTCCCCCTGGCTCTGTGGGTCCTGTTGGTTCAGCGCTTCTCTATGTATTTAGTAATAATTTATAATATCTTCTAGAATTCCCACATATCTTGTACGTGCGGACATCTCGCCACCTCTGCATATTTAAATTTTGGTTAGGTTTATGTTGCGAAGAGCTTCTTTAGCATTTCAGCATCCTTATATATCTGACAGTTTGCTCGTGCAACATATCAATTTCTCACTGTTTCATTAATCTGATCTTCCAGTGACATCCTTTCTTCACTGATGAGGCTTTGGTCCCCCTCTTTAATCCCTTAAAATTTCCCACTAAGTCTGTATTGGTTATTTGAACTATAATCACTTTCACCCTTTCCACTGCCTACCAGTAATCCTCAGTAAATTCCATTATCCATGTATTTTTAGCAGGATTGCTAATTCTTTCTGTCTCACGAACACGTAAAATAAGTAAATCTTATAAACTTCTCCTTACATTTAGAAATATACGTACATTCACCTCTCTGTGTTTCTCAATAGTTCTTAATCCCGTAATATTTCTTTTCCAACCTATAAGTCTTGATATAAGACCGGACTATAGCAAAGATAATCCATAGAACCACTGACAGATGACAGGTTCATAGCTCTGTCTGCTCTGTTTATCCAATTCTTCTTGAATGAATTTAATTACTTATTTTACAAAGGCTCTTTGTATCATCTACTTACTGTATTCACACGCAAATTCTCTCTGAAAACCTCTAATTCCAAGAACGATTTGCTAATTCCAAAAATGAATTCCACAAGATGCGAGACTCCTTGCCCTGTTTAACTGAGTTCTGTTAAATTACGGGTTTACCTATACGGTCTGCCTTACCAGTGTAAGGTTGATTGACACCTCAGATTAGTTCATCTACTATGAGCGACGTGGCTTAATAGAAACCTGGGTTATGAGACTGTAGCATGTATAACTGTGTGGTAGCCTAGTATCGAATCTGAGTTCGCAAACAATCCGCAGCACTTAGTAAAGAAACTTCATGACGACGTTTCGGTTCGTCCTGGACCATTATCAAGTTGTGACTCGACAGTGGTCAAGCTGTTATATAAAGTGCAATTTTTTGCCAGTGTAATTAAAAATTGCATCTGAAATTGATTAGCACAAACAGAACTATTCAATTTTGGATGCACGTTTTCAGTCGAATTTACATAAAAATCTCATTATAAGAAAGCTTATTGATACTAAAGTAAATATTCATTGTGAAGAATTAATGATAACATAAAGCTTCCAGTATTGAATATCAAGCCAAATTACGAATAGGGAAATTCCCCTTGTGAATTTAGAGGCTACTTCGAAGTGGAATTATCGGGACACTAAGGACCCCAATAGAAATAAGTCACTCTGACTATTTTGGGTTATCATAGGTTCTCTACACATATGCTGCTATGTATGATAATCTATGTAACTTTATTTGTGTTTACCTGGATAAACTTACTTCCCATTCTCTGTATATAAATTTTGCTCTATTTTACCTAATATTTCATGTTTTTTTTCAGTATTTTCAAAACAGCTCTTGTCAACGCGCTCGTGTGTGTTAGTTACCATTTTGTCCTAGTCACATGTCGATTAGACACTAGACTGATTGGACTGATTAGACTTATTAGACTGATTAGACTGATTGCTACTAGGTCCTCTCTCTCCCTGCCCCATGAGCTTTATCAAACCTCGTCTTAAAACATTGTATGGTTCCTGCCTCCACTACGTCACTTTCTAGGCTATTCCACTTCCTGACAACGCTATGACTGTGTGTGTGTACCCACCTAATTGTACCCGCCTAACTGTGGTTGCAGGGACCGATTCATAGCTCCTGGCCCCCCTTTTCGCTGGTCGCTACTAGGTCACTCTCTCCCTGCTCCATGAGCTTTATCATACCTATTCTTAAAGCTATGTATGGTTCCTGCCTCCACTACATCACTTTCCAGACAACTCTATGAGTGAAGAAGTACTTCCTAACATCCCTGTGACTCACCCGAGTCACAGGGATATATATATATATATATATATATATATATATATATATATATATATATATATATATATATATATATATATATATATATATATATATATATATATATGTATATATATTTTATATATATATATATATATATATATATATATATATATATATATATATATATATATATATATATATAGTGCCGAATAGATAAAACTGGTCAATTAGCAAGAACTCGTTTAAAATTAAGTCCCTTCTAAAATTTTCTCTTATACGTATAAAGATATATTTTATTCATTTATATTAATGTAAAAAATAATAATTTTGTACCAAAAGAACCTTAGAAAACTTAACAAACCTTATTATAACAAGCGCAATTTAATTTAGCCTAATCCAACTAAATATATTTTAGATAAGTTTACAATAATTTAATAATAAGGAAACACAATGACATTTTTTTTTCGTTAGGTTCAGAATGATTTTTGCGAAACTATTGCATACACAAATTTTCGCTTGCCTTATTCGGCAAGAAGAGCGTTGGTATTTGACCCAAAATCGCAAGTTTTACCTATTCGGCACTACTCACATTATATTCGTGAGTAGTCACGAAAGCGCTTGGAATTCCTTTATTTTTTTCATAGTGGTTGTCTTTCATACTTTGATATCACCTGTTTACTGTGATCTTTTGCTATATATATATATATATATATATATATATATATATATATATATATATATATATATATATATATATATATATATATATATATATATATATATATATATATATATATATATATATATATATATAGATATATGTGTGTATATAGGATGGGTGGTAGGAGAAGTGGAATATTCAAACGGCTTCAGGAAGAAATCCAAATATTCTTCCTTGATGCCTTTTATCCACTTCTCCGAGGCTATGGGTCCCACAATTTGCACCAGAGGTGGACCCCATCCTATATTAAAAAAAAAAAAAAAAAAAAAAAAATATATATATATATATATATATATATATATATATATATATATATATATATATATATATAGGATGGGGTCCACCTCTGGTACAAATTGTGGGACCCATAGCCTCGGAGAAGTGGATAAAAGGCTTCAAGGAAGAATATTTGGATTTCTTCCTGATGCCATTTGAATATTCCACTTCTCCTACCACCCATCTTTTTTACCAATAGGTATATTTTATTACATAATATGGTACAAAAGATTTAAGAGATATAAAGTTGCCTGTAGGCAACCTACAAATATAAATGGAAAAGGGAAAAAAAGTAATCCTCATTTATATTACCTGTGGGAGACCTACAGGTGTGTCGTTGTATATCTGTAGTGTTCGGGATAATCATCTCATTGTACATTGCAGCATGGTGAAGGATTCCCGGCACAGAACACCCAGCGTCTGCCCATGGCCAACCCACCGCCCCCCACCAACCACTCCGATTACGTCAGCAGAAGTTACACTGCTCCTGTTGACAGATTCTTCAGTGAGTTACTGTCTAACATTGTATGTTATATTCTCGAAGTACTAAACCCATGTGAGTTATTCATAGGCGCATTTCGCAGGATCCGGTTGAATGGTGTGTCTCTGCTCTAATATGTAGCAACATACATGCAGCTAGATTTGAAAAATTGCATAACAGAGCGATGAGGCTCATCCTAGGATGTCTACGTACCTCAGAAATTCTAAACATGGGGATACAACTTGGTATTCCAGGCATCAGAGATCGTGTCACTGAAAGAAATGCCTTCATTGATGTTAATTTGATCAAGCAAGCTAATACAAACCCTTGCACAGATGCTATTCAAACTTTCTTCAGCACTGGTGAACACTCCTCCAAATGGATCATAAAATTTGGAACTGACCTGGAAGTGAATCAGATACATCCAACTCTTCCCCGCGCCATTGAAAACTACCTCCATAATGACCACCATCCCTCACTTTATACCCAAATAAATCTTATTCAGCCACAAAGCTTCGTATTGAAGTCAAGCAGGATTTCTTTAGATGTACAGTATTGATGCTCTAGCCATATAACTTTTCCACAAATTATTTTGATGGCTGTGTTCAGCAATTCACTGGTGCAACTGGTACTGCCGTTGCTAGCATGCAAAGTGATGGCTCCCATATCGAAATTGGAGCACATAACAATTGGGCTTTTACCCTTCAACTGAATTGTTTACCATACTCCTAGCACTCAAATGCGTCCGTGTATCTAAAGCTGACACCTTAATTGTAACGGGTTTTCTATCTATAAATGCTCTTAACTCCATGAATTTCAATTCTGGCATACTTGTGTCAGAAGCATGACACGCGCAAGCGTCGTAGGATTGTAAACAGGGACGCCAAGGTACACCTGTGGATTCAATCTCGTTTTGGTCTTCAGATAAATAATGAGTCTGATGAATAGCCAATGATGAAGTGCTATCACCTTGTGTTATCACTTAGCAGTCAGACAACAATAATACGAATAAAACTTCAATTGTACTTCATTATCTTGAGACTGAGGGAGACACCAGTCAATCCATCTATCATCATTATATCATGGAAGAGGACCTACATGTCAATGGTGCATCAAACAAAATCAATAGACTCTTGGATGCCATTACCGTCAGGCTCTGGCTGGGCTACGAGCATTTCTGGGAGGCTGCATCACTAGCTGATGCAGACATAACTTAATGTAAACTTTGCCAGATGAACTATTGTCACACCCTTCATCATTATGCGTTGGAACGTCAAAGTATTTCACCGACAGTGGCATATTACCAGCCATCCTGGAAAAATGCCCTGGCATCGCTTATTATAAATAATAACCACTTAAACTATTCATAATTCGATCATACCTTGCGAAAATTGTATAAATTATACAAAACCACATGTAAACTACATTGTAATGTTTTTTTGGTGGTTGTATTAATAACTCATTATGACTGTAACCAGAGTATAAGCTTGTAAATGCTTTATTACCACTGGAACTTACTTAGATACCATTACAATGGGGCCCAGTCCCTAGACCCATTATGTGCCGTTAGAATCTATTGACTAGCTCCCACGGGATGGGTATGGGGTGAATAATAAACCTATTAAACTAACTGCCTGAAATGGAGGTCCTCGAGCGTATGGAATAGTAGAATAATTGTAAAGGGGCGTCTAGATCCGAGTATCTGGAACGACGTATCAGGAATGACGTATCAGGAACTACGTATCAGGAATGATGTATCAGGAATGACGTATCAGGAACTACGTATCAGGAACGACGTATCAGGAGCGAAGAATCTGGAACGATGTATCTGGAAAGAAACATCTGGAACGAAATATCTGGAACGAAGTATCAGGAATGAAGTATCAGGAACGCAGTATCAGGACCGGAGAATCTGAAATGGAGTTCTGCGAAATGGCGCTTTTAATATAGAGTTTGGAATGTACTTCCGTTGTACATATATCCATATGTATAACGGAATATTTGTAATAGGTAGATGGGAAAGTCTCTTATGAATTCTTTGGAAAAGAATATTTGGGATGGAGGTATTGGAATGGTGTTTGGGACTGCATGCCTGGAAAAAAAAACGCTTGGAATGAAACGCCTGGAAAGAAACGCTTGGAATGAAACGCCTGGAAAGAAACGCTTGGAATGAAACGCTTGGAATGCACTGTCGGATGCTGTGTGTAAACTGAATAGCAACAAGGGAAAAGCCGTACGACTGCTTACAGACGACTACAAGCATACGAACCTCACCCATGTGGATCATGCAGCACAAGGTGTGGTGGAGGCTCGATCCTCCGTCCGCTGATCGAAAGACAGACACGAAACTTTACTCAATTCCCTTATGTTACTCGATAGATCGTAATATTCTGTTTTCTCCCTTCACAGAACTGGGGAATCCAAGAGGGAACGAGAACCCCTTCTTGCTCACCTTCGGCATCTTCTGGTTCAGATGGCACAACAGAATAGCTAGGTATCTACATCAAGAATTCCCGGATTGGTCAGGTAAGTAGAGGCTTAAAATGTACTACATGACTTCACAGGTGCGACCATCATTTATATATATATATATATATATATATATATATATATATATATATATATATATATATATAAAGAAGTACATCTGTATATATGAAGGACTGTAGAGATTGCTCATAAAAATTATATTTATTGATATGGAAAGAAAATATTGTTGCTTGAGTGTTTTAATTCCATAAAACGGAATAGTAAGGATGAGGAGGAATAGGACTAGGGTAGGATGGAGGGATAGGTAGAACTAGGTTAGGACGGAGGGACAGTAGAACTAGGGTAGGATAGGTATGGGGAAGACTATGACAGGATAGAGGGAGGGAAAAGACTGTAGTGGGTTAGAGGGATAGAAAGGACTGGTTAGTTAGTTAGTTACCATTTTGTCCTAGGCACATGTCGATTAGACACTAGGCCTGTTATATATATGTGTGTGTGTGTGTGTGTGTGTGTGTAAGGAAACACTTCGAAATGTTTCGGCCCCGCCGTGAATTGAACCCGGGCCCTCCGTGCGTGAAGCAAGAGCTTTAGCCACTGTGGTAGGATTGAGGTGAAGGTCTAGGGTAGGATGGAGGGATGGGGAGGACTATGAGAAGATAGAGATGTGAAAGGCTGTAGTAGGATAGAGGGAATGTAAGGACTGCTATAGGACAAAGCAGTGAAAAGGTTGTGGGAAGTCTAGAGAGAGAGAGAGAGGGGGGGGAGGTAAGAGGTCAAGTGACCTGACCACTTTGGGTGGGATCTGAGGCAATGGTTTTTGCCACATAGTAACAAATTTTAACTGCTAGCAATAAAATTATTATAATTGTTCTTACCATCCAATGACACAAAAATTATTATAACTCAAATATAGCCATATAATTAAAGAAATTTCATAAATAAATTTATTATTTAAAACTATTTTCAGAGTGTACAATCTGAAAATACTTTTATACAGAAAAAATATCTGAAATGTCTGAAAATGTATAAACACGCAAAGTTACTACTCGTATTAACTTGGCTAAGTTAATACTCGTATTAACTCTGCGTATTAATACTCGTATTAACATTGCGTGATTATACATTTGCAGGTTTATTAAACATTGACCTCAGTGTATGTACAGTGATTATAAAAAAAAAAATTAACCCAGTGATCATAGGAGAAAATTAACCCAGGATAACCCAACACAGCCAGATACTAGTATTTATTGATATCGTAGTCCATAGGTTTGTATCTGTAAGGTGACCCAAAACAAAGGAAACACATTCACCATCATTCATTCACTCATTGTCTTGCCAGAAGCATGCTGACATCACAGCTCAGATAGCCCTCCGAAACGCAACATCCTCCTCCAGGACTAGAGTCCGGCTAACCGGTTTAACTGATTCTCTTCTTAAATGTTACCTTGCTCATATTGCAACAACACGACCAAAGCCGGTATATGATTTTGTAGGCCCCTAGGCTACAGGTACTGTGAGGCCCCTGGGCTACAGGTACTGTGAGGCCCCTGGGCTACAGGTACTGTGAGGCCCCTGGGCTACAGGTACTGTGGGGCCCCTGGGCTACAGGTACTGTGAGGCCCCTGGGCTACAGGTACTGTGAGGCCCCTGGGCTACAGGTACTGTGGGGCCCCTGGGCTACAGGTACTGTGAGGCCCCTAGGCTACAGGTACTGTGAGGCCCCTGGGCTACAGGTACTGTGAAGCCCTGGGCTACAGGTACTGTGAAGCCCTGGGCTACAGGTACTGTGAGGCCCCCAATGATATTTTCAAAAGGAAAAGAAGATAAATATTAAATTTATTTTTACAAGGCTAACCACTATTAAAATTCAAACATCTGCTTCACGTAATTTCTTGGAAATTGTAAGTTGTTGAGAACATCACTAGATGTAATACAGCTGGGAGAGGGTCCCTGGGTTGGAGCCCCTAAAACCCATTCCTTAATCCGGTCCTGACCACGACAACTTTAATAAAAACCTCTTGGTATAAACCTTGGTGAAGATACCGACTAATTTGTTTAACAAGACACGTGACCAAACACTAGGACATAATTATTAGAAAACATTTCTGTCCGGGGACAATGATCACGGGCCCAGAACCGAAATGTTTTTCTAATAGTGTTTTTTTCACGTGTCTTTCTAAATTAGCAGCTTCTTGTCTCCACTTTCTCCTAGCGCTCATATAAGCCTCTAGCACTCAAACCTGACAAACCTAATAATTACCTACCTACCTACCTACCTACCTACCTACCTACCTACCTACCTACCTACCTACCTACCTACCTACCTCTTACACCTCCTTCCTTCCTCTAATTTTCCCTAGGACGACTCACAGCCCTTCTCCCCTCCACCCTAGATTAGATAATACATAATTATAATATATAACTTTAGATTATAGCTAACGTTTTCATAATAAAACCCATCGGAACAAATTTTATACACGCCTATCATCAGGTGGGCAGCTATATATGTTGAAATATTTAAAATCCGGATTTTCTGTATAGGCTTTACCATATGTTCTGTATGATGATGATGATGATGAAACAACTCACCATAAGCTCTATTGAATGTTATATATGGTGAAAATGATGCTTCAGACGAGCGAGTATACAATGAGGCGAGGAAATGGGTGATAGCTACTTACCAGGCTGTTGTTTACTATGACTGGCTCCCCAAGTATATCCGCACTACGGTCCCAAGTTACCACGGTAAGTGTATATATGTGTGTATACCTAGTATATATATATTAGCTGACCTCTTGGGTTCTAAACTTCAGTCTCTTGGGTTATCTTTAAAACTTTATCTCGCCTGAGAGGATCTGTTTATGTTACAGTTGCTATTGAAACTGTTAATGTCGGTGTTCTTCCAGTCATAGTTGGTACAGTGTTCCTGGATAGCCAGTGTTCCATGATAGCCAGTGTTCCTGGATAGCCAGTGTTCCATGATAGCCAGTGTTCCTTGATAGCCAGTGTTCCTTGGCAGCTTTTGATTTATTTTCGCTTCAGTTTCTCAATAGGGGAACCAATGGAAGATACTAGAGAAATTCTAATTCCACTTTATCTCTCTCTCGCTCTCATTTTTTATTATTCTGAATTATTTCAGTGTTAATCATTATTATTGTCACGGGGATCTCTAAATCCGTAAGGATTATCCAGCACTTCCTTGTTAAGAAATACTAAATCCAAAGATGGAAGACAAAAAGCAGATATTAGTGATGTACATGACTATGATATGATAATGAATACAAAATAAACAGCGATAATTATAATTATTCAGCTGAATTTACATTAGTTTAAATATTATTTACTGTATATCATGTTTGGTAATATAATTTATATAGTAATTTGAACCACAAAATATAATGATTAAATTAACTATTAGTAGAAAGATTATGGAGTGAATAGGTTAAAAAGGCAAAACTCGAGCGAATTTTTTTTAATAAACTTGCAGGTTATAAGGCGACGACGGATCCACAAGTGAGCCACATCTTCCAGTCAGCCGCTATGAGGTTCGGGCACACGTTAGTGACCTCCGGAGTATACCTGCGAGAACGCAGCGACGAAGGTTGTCGCACGGTACCTTTCTCTCTGGTGTCTGGGCAGAACCATGCGCAAGGGGGAGTCAGGACATGCAACTCGTTTTGGAGATCCCCAGTAAGTGAGAGGTGACGAAAGGGGTGAGATGAAAGAGAGAGAGGGAAAGATGGATGATGGGAGGAATTAGTGGTGTAAGAATGAATGGAAAGTATTTCGAACATCCTGAGGAGAGACTTGCAAGCATAGCAGCCGCCGAGAGATGTTTTCACCCATATGTGCATCTCGTGTTCACTTGACAGCTAAAGCTACAATACTTAATACAAGGCCTGCGCTGTATGACCCTTGTGGTTTAGCGCTTCTTTTGATTATAATAATAATACGAGGCACAATTTCACTTAGCACCTTGGGTATCCAGCACTGTCATGAATAGCCTGGCCTCGTACCTCCAGCTTCTGCAGAAGTTAAGAGGGTCGTGAAAGGGAACTCGTCTCTCGATTAGACCCGACACGGCTGACCATATTATATACATCGTGATGTGTATTTCTCTCAGCGTATATAAGCTGAGAGTGTACTCGTTAGGTTTTGACCCTAATCCCCTCCTTTCCCTTTCCTCCTGTTCATTAACATGATATTTCAGCAGTCTTCAACACAGTGGCTTTAATGTTACGTACAAGACAAATTGTTCTCAGGGTTCCCAACCTGGTTCTGCTCTGTTAACAGCAAGACTGTTATTACTCTTCACTACGGGTAACCAACAAGTTTCCACCTTGAATGTTCCCTTCTCAATCCTTCGTTCCAGTTAATGACTCTGGACAGGTCTGTGAGGTGTGGCTTTCTCTGAGAGTGACAACACCTCACAGACCTGTCCACTTCTTCCTATTCCTCTGAAGATATGTGCGTCAGCACTCGACAGCGCTCAGGTTTTATTTCCTATTTTCACTAGTATTTTTTCATATTTGCAGTCACGCGTTTTTATTGTGATTTTTTTCTTTAATGACTCTCATTTGGAAGCTGTCGTCTCGACATGTGGGCAATAGATGAATCAAATCATGACCAAATGAAAGCCCCTGGCCAGCTTCATGGGATAGCACAAAATCCGTGGTGGGTCATATAGCACCTGTGGAATGGAAGGCATTCAGGTTTAAAATAAATGGTATAAAATACCGACACAATGGAAAGATACACATAAGCAGTATAATGTGATCCTTTATTGACAACGTTTCGCCCACGCAGTTTGTGACTCGATAAAGCCCACTGCGTGGGCGAAACGTTGTCAATAAAGGATCACATTATACTGCTTATGTGTTTATCTTTGCATTCAGGTTTGGTCTGAGGATGGGGCGTGTAGTTTTAGGTCCATAAATCATGAGTCATTTAGCAACATCAAGGCATCCTTCCTTGAAGGAATATCTGGCCTACATCTTGCTCAAGGGTCACTTATTTTCCTTGACGTATGTCATTAAATATATTATGAAAAAAATACTGCTAGGGATAAAATATGGGATGAACTGACCCCTACGGGGTTAAAACTTTTAGTTAATAATAATATAATATCTTAGCAAGAAAGATAACTAAGAATTCTGAGAATAACTCCTGCAGAATCCTTAAATAAAAAATAAGTTAAATGATAAATAGACTGCAAAAGTTAAGCGATTAATTTATGTATTCTGTTCCAGGAACTGTTTACTCGTGACACTGAGAACTTTGAGAGGTTTCTGATGGGTCTCAGTAGTCAGAGTACCGAGTCAGAGGACAACGTGATCGTTGATGACTTGCGAGGTATGTGGTGGTGGTTAGTGGTACATGTGAAGGTATGATGTGGTGTTTAGTGGTACTTGTGGAGGTATGATGAGGTATTTAGTGGTACATATGGAGGTGTGTGGTGGTGTTTAGTGGCGTCTAAGGTGGTATTGGTGGTGCTTAGTGGTACCTGTGGATGTAAGTGGTAGTGCTAATAGTACCTGTGGATATATGTACCTATGGAGGTACATTATGGTTCTTAGTTGTGGCTAAAGCACTTTGATTTTATCCTCTGATAAATCTAGAAGTATATCTGTGGTGGGTCTATGGTTCTATACACTTACATACCTCTCTAGTAGTTTGCCCGAGGCTGACGGTATATCCAGAGAATCTTAATCTTTCGGGGTGTCCTTAGGTAATGTGTTTGGACCACTTGAGTTCTCCCGACGTGACCTGATGGCTGTGAACATCCAGAGAGCTCGTGACCATGGACTCCCTGATTACAACACTGCCAGGAAGTATTTTGGTCTTGAAACACTTGACACACTGAACGAGGAAGAGTTCAGGAGAAAAACTAAAACTGAAGTTCCCGACGAAGTAAGTCTTTTATTTTTTTTATATAATTTATTATTCACATGCATTATCATCACAAGGGTTATTGTAAAAAAAATATTGGAAAAAGGATTTAGAGAAAAGTGTTTAACACAGTAGGAGAGGAAAGACCTACTGCCTAGTAAACAGGTTTTTAGTCTGCAAATTCATTCACGTCAAATCTGTTAAGCTATTATACGGAGATATGGCTGTGTCTTGCATGATGCCGGGCAAAGAAGACGTATCCACCCACTAGCCATCGGGTGTGATGAAGCTATGAAGTGCTAGACGAACGTCACAAAACCGCGGGTTGGTCACTAATCACACAAGGCATCTGACAGAACAAGAATTAGCGAAATATTCCCAGTTTTTCTTCTGTGCGTGGATCCGTGCACAGTTTGTTTACATCATGAAACTGGCGGAGAAGCTTCCAGGTCTAGAGTTGATATATATGTCTACTTACTGGAAACGCTTCACTATACGCAGGAGCATGGAGCTTTAAGTATTTCTGAGGTGTCTGGGGTGAATGATGCCACTGAATGCCATGTAAAGGTCAACATGAAGTGCGTCAGCATCGCTAGGGTAAGCGGCACCATCATATATGTATTTATTATTGTATGCATATTATTTTAAATATATCAACATTTAAAGATTTATAGACTTTGAATTTATATGAATAAAACAATTAATTTGCCTATATTGATAATGTTATACTTTATTTAATATATAGACACGTGAATGCTGGGTTTAAAAAACATAAATAATTTAACTTCATAAATTTTACATAAATCATCTTATATAAATTATATAGATTAAGTAAGCAATTCTGTAAACCGGAGTGACCCCCCCACACCCCCACTTATGGATCTAGCCGGGTCAAAGAGTCTTCATCAAGTTTCTTTCTCCTTCGTGCGGATTATTTGTGTAGTGTTCCCACTCACACATAGATGGCCTTGTAGTATACTCTCACGTACCGGCACCACTGTTTACACTTGACGTTCCTGTGGGACTGAAATTTGTGATAGCCTGCATTGAAAATCCATGTTCATGGAATGAACCGAATCAGGGATCAGTCAGGAGGGTGCAACATATCAGAGACCATCAGTTTTAGAAGAAAAGAAAGGATACATTTAAAACACACCAGCTCCACTTACAACTCCCAGATTTTGCAATTTTTATGTTTCATGGGGATTTCTGAATCTGTAGGGGTAACACAGAGCCTTGGGGAACGGAAATCAAACAAATTCGAACCAAAGAAAGAAAGGGTGGCTCTGAATCTAGGGATTAAGAGCCCTTGAAGGGAAATCATCCCCCAGAGCCCGACCACTGATCACACTAACCAGTTTACCCTAAGATCTTTATTAACAAGCATGAGGTTTAAAAGACATTTCTTCTGATTCCTTCTGCTCAATAACAAATAGTAGAGCAAGGTCTCAGGAACGTCAGAATCTTTTATATAAATCCCCTTTTGTCACGACACGCTAGAGATAAACGCACTACCACAAGCACAAGCATGACAGGCAGTATGATGGATGCCTCGCCCAGTGATGTCAAGTGCAAATGATGGTTCTCTACAGGTCACTTATTGTCACTAGGCTGGAAATTTGGTGAATACAAGTAGTATTCAAGGCAGAAAAACTGCAGAGCTGGAAGACACACACAACCTTCACTGCTTATATAAACTCAGTCAATCATCTGGACTACTGGGAAAGTTTGCAGTCCCTTGAATTGTACTTCTTTGAACACAGGCAAGAAAAGTACACCATAATTTAAACCTGGAAAATCCTGGAGGGACTGGTCCCAATCCTGCACACTGAAATCACTCCATGTGAGAGATTGGCAGATTTGGCAGAGGGTGCAAAATACCTCTAATAAAAAGCAGGGAGACGATGAGTACACTGAGAGAACTTAGTAAGTGTAAGGGGACTTCAGTTATTCACATGTTTCCTTCGTGAATAGGGGGAATTACTTACAAACTCCTTCAGCCAGTTCCTGATCAGCTAGGCTGTGATGCATATGTTGGACTGCATACAGGTGGCACCGACGGCCTAGATGATCAGAGAAGCAACCAGGAGGACTCGTCTGGGACCTGATCACAGTGTCCACCATCCCTTCGAAATTGACACAAGGTAACCGCAAGTAAATATGAATGGCCGAAGGTTCTCGGTGAGTGCCCAAGGAAGACTGAGGGCTCGCCAAGTAGCAATCTCTAGCGTGTGGTACCAAGGAGGTGGCGATTATCTTATGTTTTGCTGCCTGCGTATAGCATCTTCAGCTTACCTGAAAATAGGGTATCCCAGTTCTTGAGAGAGCATCCCAAGTGTGACCTGCTCCGAGAAAGGTTCAAAAGCACTGGTATAAGATACAGAGATGATGACAGTGAGAGACAAATGCAGTTACATGGAATTCTTTACTGACGACGTCTCACCCACAAATACACTTGCTCTGCAAACTGTGCTTCTTTGCTACACCTGTCAGTCCATGTGTCAGTCAAACATTGGCACACCACCAGCATAACTTTATTCCAGTAAGTATGAGAGATTTTAAAATGCAACATAATACAGCCAAATTCTTTAATGCAGTGTCTCGTTCCTGGGAGTTTTATTGTCATAACTTCATGAAGCTTTCCAGGAATGAAACATCTTTACAAAGGCTTACACTATTTGGTGTCTCTTTTTCACCACTTTATTCCAGCAGCAAAAGAAAATTTAACAATGGATATTAACACGCAAACATACACTCGCATATATCAGTCAGTAAAACTGGACATGGATCTGACCTCTTTACCTTCAGTTCCTGAGGTGCTGTATGACTTTTTCGATTTCAGCGCTTCCATAAGAATCTATTACTACTACTACTACTACTGCTGCTACTACTATTAGTACTAATACTACTACTACTACTAATTATACATATAATTATACGCGGAATTAGTTATTTTTCAAATGAATAATTCATTAGTCTTAAAAAAAAACTGTCCTAACGTCAAAATCTTACCCAACAGGTGATTAGGAACCTCTCTATGGTTTATGGCAATGATCCCAATAAGGTTGATATATGGGCCGGAGGTCTACTGGAGACTACTGACAGACCAGGACAGCTATTTTCCAGGTAACGTGTGTGTGTGTATGTTAGTTAGTTAGTTACCATTTTGTTCTAGGCACATGTCGATTAGAAGTGTGAGTGTGTGTGAGTGTGTGAGTGTGTGTGTGTGTGTGTGAGAGAGAGAGAGAGAGAGAGAGAGGTGTTATATTCTCAGGTGACGTTTCTGTTAACAGTTATTTCTTGTGTCCTTAGGGTCATCCTGGACCAGTTTCAGCGTATACGGGAGGGAGATCGCTTTTGGTTTGAGAACTCCGGAAACAAGTTAGTATGCCCTGTACTCACATTCTCTCTGATCAAAGTTTATAAACCGTATTCTTGTTTTCAATTAGTATTTGCAGATTTATCTCAGTAGTCATCTCATACCCTTCAGGTTCATATACATTTTGGTTTGCATTTGTTTTCTTGGTTTAACTTTCTGCTTGAATAATTTGTTTATATAACTGTTTATTTATATCAGGGGGTACTGTCAAGTAGTTAAGTATCTTAGTGACAACAACATTCTTCATAGTTACCAATCAGGCTTTAGGAGCTCTTACTCAACCGACACCTCCCTAATTAATCTGAGGGATTACATGAGACTTGCAAAAGGCCTTCGATACTGTCAACCACAATACATGTTATGTAACCACAATACATGTTATGTAAGAAATTTCAAGCTATCGGCATAGGTTCCATAGACTGGTTTAAGTCCTATCTTAGCAATAGGAAACAAATTGTCAAAATCAACAAAACGGAATCAGAACCACTGCCGATAGCATGTGGAATTCCCCAAGGTAGTATTCTGGGTCCCTTATTATTCCTGTGTTATGTAAATGACATGCCCATCAGTGTCAAGTGCAAACTCCTACTATATGCTTATGACAGTGCTCTGTTAGTGTCAGGTAAAGACCCACGAGATATAGCTAATGTATTAACACTGGAACTGGAGTCCTGCTGCAAATGGTTAGTAGACAACAAACTATAAGTAAGTTTATTCAGGTATACACAAATACATTTACATAGATTATCATACATAGCAGCATATGTGTAGAGAACCCAGGATAACCCAAAAAGTCGTTACACCTCGGGACGAAATATAAACTGAGAAGGATAAATAATTTTAATGTCCGGTGTAATTGGGAATTAATCACGTCAGTTTCCTCAGCAAAATATTTGGGAATTCCCCTTGACCCATGCATGTCAGGAGAATTGATATTAACATTGTAGTAAAGGAAGCGAATGCCAGACTGAAGTTCCTCTACAGACAAGCACAGTGTCTACCTACTGAGGCTCGCAGGACCCTATGTCTAGCCCATATACAATGTCATATGGACTACGCTTGCTCTTCATGGTACTCTGCCTTGACAAAAAACTGAAAGATAAACTGCAAATCACCCAGAACAAAATGGTAAGATTCATCCTGGACCTGGGCCCAAGAGAACATGTAGGCCAGGATGAATTACAACAATTGGATATGCTGAATATTGACGACAGAGTAAAACAACTTAAGTTAAATCAAGTTTATAAAATTGCTCACAGTGTCCAGAATATCTTGCTGCCAAGTTTGTCAAGACTGGGAACTGAAGCAGTCATAGTACTAGGGGGAGAGAGCACAACTTTGTAGTTCCCACAGTCAGTGGCCAGGCATCAAACACCTTTTATTGTACAGCAATAAAGGAATGGAACAGACTGCCTGCACATGTCAAAGCCAGTCATAGCATGAGCCAGTTCAAGAAGAGAGCCAAAAGGTACCTAATGAATGTAGCGACAGAAAGGTACCTAATGAATGTAGCGACAGAAAGGGAGGAGAATGATTTTTATTTTTTTAGCTAACACACATGTAAATGTAAATAACTTTTTATCTTATTCCTAGTATATATCCTTTATAGTATAATAACATATATCTTCTACACTGTATAATATTAAGGTATTAAAAGGACCCCAATGGAAATAAGTCACTGTCTGACTTTTTTGGGTTATCCTGGGTTCTCTACACATGTGCTGCTGTGTATGATAATCTATGTAACTGTATTTGTGTATACCTGAATAAACTTACTTACTTACCCAGACTTGGGTACGCATACCCTCTTTGGTTGGCGAATGTATTTTGAAGGGAAACGTGAGTGAATTGATATAATTTGTTCTGCAGTTATCATTATTTTTTTTTATTTTACATATTTTTATTTAATTTCGATATTTAAAAAAAAACAAGTAATACCCAAATATTGAGACAGTCTTGTTCAGGAAAAGAAGTATTTCAATGAAGTGTCTTATAGGACACACACACACACACACACAGAAGCTATGAATCGACCCCTGCATCCACAACTAGGTGAGTACACACACACACACACACACAGGAGCTATGAATCGACCCCTGCAACCACAACTAGGTGAGTACACACACACACACACACACACACGAACTTTACTCAGTACATTGAATAGTAAGTAAGGTTATTCAGGTATACACAAATACAGTTACATAGATTATCATACATAGCATATGTGTAGAGAACCCATGATAACCCAAAAAAAGTCATACTGAACTACCCACAGTTTGTTTACGGAAGCGGAGATAAGACGGATACGGCAGGTGAGAGTGATTGACGTGTTGGCATCAGTGACAAATCTGGTGCCAGGTGTTGATATACAAGTGGATCCCTTCACTGCAGTTCATGCCGGAAACCGTGAGTCGAACCCAGTCACGTACTATACTTGTATTATTATAAGAATCACTGGGATATTTCATTCAAATGGGGGGGGGGGGTCTTATGTGGATAATAAGAGGCAATCAAGCTTGATCCGAGGAAGGTGAGAGATGCTCTATTATAGGGCCATCACCTTATACCATGGTCTCAGACCAGGCTTCCTTGATCATTTAGGCTATTTGTACTGGGAGCAAGGAGTATGATGTAGGCTCCATATTCAAGAACTGCTCTATGAAACTTTTATATTTTCCCTTTCATTATTAATTACTATTTTTGTATTAGCATTATCATTATTTTTATTGTTTTATTATTGTTAATTAATACATAATCATGTGTGTTGATGGTCCGCAGCTGTGAGCAGCTCTTGTAATGGAGTACTGAGTGCAAGCACACCGTGTTTACTTCCGAATAACAGAACACAAACTTGTCAATATCTGCCTCAAGTATCCGACCTGAACACTGAACTCTGCACACAAGCCGGAACCTACGACTACTTCAGCGGTTCTGAAGCCTCTTACGTCCTCACCTTCACTCTGGTGCTGGCTGCATGCGTGGGTAAGTACCTGCGTCCTCACCTTCACTCTGGTGCTGGCTGCATGCGTGGGTAAGTACCTGCGTCCTCACCTTCACTCTGGTGCTGGCTGCATGCGTGGGTAAGTACCTGCGTCCTCACCTTCACTCTGGTGCTGGCTGCATGCGTGGGTAAGTACCTGCGTCCTCGCCTTCACTCTGGTGCTGGCTGCATGCGTGGGTAAGTACCTGCGTCCTCACCTTCACTCTGGTGCTGGCTGCATGCGTGGGTAAGTACCTGCGTCCTCACCTTCACTCTGGTGCTGGCTGCATGCGTGGGTAAGTACCTGCGTCCTCGCCTTCACTCTGGTGCTGGCTGCATGCGTGGGTAAGTACCTGCGTCCTCACCTTCACTCTGGTGCTGGCTGCATGCGTGGGTAAGTACCTGCGTCCTCGCCTTCACTCTGGTGCTGGCTGCATGCGTGGGTAAGTACCTGCGTCTTCACCTTCACTCTGGTGCTGGCTGCATGCGTGGGTAAGTACCTGCGTCCTCACCTTCACTCTGGCGCTAAAGACCAGTGTAAGAAAGAGTACCATGTGTGAAAAAAATGTAGGGAGTCATGAAGGTGATGACAGTAGGTGGTGGTAGGTGATGGTGGTAGGTGGTGGTGGTAGGTGATGTGGTGGTGGTAAGGGATGTGGTGGTGTTAGGTAATGGTGGTAGGTGGTAGGTGATGTGGTGGTGGTAAGTGATGTGGTGGTGTTAGGTAATGGTGGTAAGTGATGTGGTGGTGTTAGGTAATGGTGGTAGGTGGTGGTGGTAGGTGATGTGGTGGTGGTAGGTGATGTGGTGGTGGTAGGTGATGTGGTGGTGTTAGGTAATGGTGGTAGGTGGTGGTGGTAGGTGGTGAAAGTAGTAGAAGTGCTTCTAATTAATTTTACTTGTAGTAATATATTTAAGGAAAGTGCTAGACACGTATGGGTCATATAGTCCTGTGAGAATTGGAAATAATCAGGTTTGATTCCGATAAATGAGGAAGGTAGCTTTAGTTCCTTGGATCAAGAACTCCTCACCTGCATCAAGGTTCCTAGCCACAAGGGAAGAAATAACCATGGAGACGTTTAATTCACCCCAGAGACAGTCACCCTCAGGGCGCCTTAATACAAAGAATTGGAGCCACCCTTTCCTTAATGAGATCAAACCTAACTTCCTCCAATTATCCTGGCACTCTAGTATTAATTAATATATGTCGTGCCGAATAGGTAAAACTGGTCAATTAGCAAGAACTCAATTAAAATTATGTCCTTTCTAAAATTTTCTCTTATACGTATAAAGATGTATTTTTTTAATTTATGTTAATGTAAAAATTTATAATTTTGTACCGAAAGGAACTTAGAAAACCTACCTAACCTTATTACAACAAGCGTAATTTAATTTAGTCTAACCCAACTAAATGTATTTTAGATACGTTTACAATAATTTAATAATAAACAAACACAATGAAATATTTTTTTTTTCGTTAGGTTCAGAATGATTTTTTCGAAATTATTGCATACACAAATTTTCGCTTGTCTTATATGGCAAGGTGAGCGTTGCTATTTAACCCAAAATCCCAAGTTATACCTAATCGGCACGACATATAAATAGTATATGGTGGAAGACGGCCGACTTGTTGAAAAAAATATATATATACATGTATATATATATATATATATATATATATATATATATATATATATATATATATATATATATATATATATATATATATATATTATATACATACACGTATATGCACACACATGATATAGCAATGTCTAGAAAAATGCTTCAGGAAAAAAATAGCAATCTAAAAATATTTATTGCAATATATAATTATCAAATTTTGGGTAAAAAAAATTACTATCAGAATTTTTTTTCTGGAACAGAACTTAATGTATACATAATCGAAAATAAAACTCAGATTCATAAATGATAAAAAAAAGACATTACAAGTACAATTTTCATTAACAAAAGATTACAATGACAAGTACATATAAATTAGATAATATATTTTTTTGTCCGACATTAATCTGATTAAGACAGATTATTCCAATTATTTTAATCTTGAGGCAGAAAATCCCCGTTTACACAGGGCCTGTGGAACGGGAGGTAATTAGGCTTGATCCGAGGAGATGGAGGGTAGCCCCTATTCCTTAGACCAAGAGCCCTTCACTGGCATCAACGTTGCCCACCCCCCTGTTTTTAACTCTTTTTTTTATTATCCTCTTCAGCGCTGCTCATCTACGTGATAGTGAAGTCACAGACGAAGGTGCGAGAAGAAACGAAGAGAGTCTTCAGCAGCATCTCTGCTAAAGAAAACATCCACAAGGCTAAAGGTGAGAGAGAGAGAGAGAGAGAGAGAGAGAGAGAGAGAGAGAGAGAGAGAGAGAGAGAGAGAGAGAGAGAGAATTATTTTATGGGGGAGCGCTAAATCCGTTATGGATCTTACAGCTCCTTGAGGAATGAGAAGCGACCAAATTCGTTTTAGGTGCTAATCCCATGTGGGGTCATTCAGCGCAAGACGTGGTGGAGGCTCGATCCTCCGTCTACTCTTGAGTAGCGACCAGATTCGATCCAAGGGAAGGCAGCTCCAATTCTTTGAATTAAATGCTCTTAACTGGTGTCATTTATTATTACAATCAAAATTAGGCTAAATCCATATGGAAATTGGTGTCAAGTCTGGGGTTCAGCATTCCCGATACGCTGTACCAGTCCTAGCTACACGTGTCGCGTAGTTGATCATTATAAAAATAATAATATATTAATCTTTACTTCTACAAGTACATGATACAACTTATACAGACCTAGCTGACAAGAATTACATACTATAAAGAAAGCCTCCTTGTTATGCAGAGCTTTTCGGTCAAATTAGGTTTTGTGCCAAGGATGCGACCCACACCAGTCAGCTTACACCCAGGTACCAACCTGCTGCTAGGTGAACACGGTCAGCAGTGTCTTAAGGAAACACGCCCCCCAGTGTTTCGACCCGTACCGGTGATCGAACCACGGACCTCATATAGTATACTTATGGTGTTGTCAATTACAATGTACGATTTATCCTCCCTTAGAGAGAGGAGAGTATATTGCAGGCAGGAAGTCACTTAAGTATCCTGGTCTGTTTTCAGAGCGGGTGTCGTCAACGGAGAGTCGCTATGTGAAGGTGGGGTTGATACCAGAGTCTAGACACATCCAGGTGCAAGGAATGAGGGACCAGCTGCTACGTACCATCGACCTCAGGAACGTACAGGAGCTGACTGTCAGATACATACAAG
Source organism: Cherax destructor (assembly GCA_009830355.1). Lineage (NCBI taxonomy): Eukaryota > Metazoa > Arthropoda > Malacostraca > Decapoda > Parastacidae > Cherax > Cherax destructor. The sequence goes on along the minus strand of WNWK01012207.1, from coordinate 26,489 downwards.
ACTATACCCAGATCTCCGTTTCTGTTCTCAACCACTACGACCTGGTGAGTGTGGTGACTGATGTTGAGCCCCGGGTCCTCATAATGGTGAGTGTGATGAGTGGTGATGAGTACAGGGACCTCATTCTAATAGTGAGTTCAGTGACTGATTGTTTGGTGGCGAGTTTGATGGCCTATTGATGTCAAATTAAGAGGACTCCCTCTTGGTTATTCGATCTGAAAAAAAAACCTTTTGTATGAGTATTTTGATATGATGGTTCCTCTTTCTCATGAGAGCTCAGCATCGCCACACCATTAAGATAATCTCATTATAATTAAAATGCACTAAACCATCTAAGGGCCATACAGTGCCAAGGGAATAAAAGGTAAGTAGGTTCGATACAAGGAAGAAGAGGACTAGTTTAATTCCTTGAACCAAGAGCCCTTCATGACAATTGGTTTTATCTACCGACCTCTATATGAATTGATTCTTTGAATCTGTCTGGAGATTCACATATGCATGATGAAGCAGTCTTGACAAGAAGGAGCGGAGCTGCCTTCCACAGAGCTGCCTTCCACAGAGCTGCCTTCCACAGAGCTGCCTTCCACAGAGCATTTCTGATTCTCTCCCATTACACAAGCACTATATAACCCCAGCCAGGGGCAGCTCCAAACTTTCTATATCAGAAACACTTAGGGATGAGGGAGGGGGTTGCAATTTAAATAGGAGGGGATGGGGGTTAGGGGGTCTTGTCTTGAAAATGAGTTATTTTTATTTGCGTAGGCTTTAGAGTTCTGCGGAAGATTATGGATGCGTTAGCTTTTGCGTGGTACTGCCACTCGTCCCTGCAGGATGCTTCTTAATGAATATTATAATAATCCCAGTCTCCCTTTCTGCAGTTCCTGAAGTTCGTGGATGGCTTCCACGGCGAGAAGTTGTACATGGACCTGGAGAGTTTTTGCCAAGAAGTTGGTATAGCTTTCAGCTCCAAGCAAGAGACGAAGGCATCCATCGTGAGAGGGGTGACTACTGTCTACCAGAGAGAGAAACAGCTAGCTGAGTTCTCCAGGGTCGTGTTGGGTAATGTAAGTTTATGTTGATTGTGTACACACACATACACACACACACACACACACACAATTTTACAACTATCACCATAAATTATACAGCCCACAGATGGATTATATTTATGGACCGCCAAAATGACAAAAAAAAAAAGATATGCAAACACTCAGCTAACGACCAACTCCATTAAAATGATTGACAAACCAAAATTTTAATAGGAAATGCAAAATCCACGTTCTTTTGTTTTTGATGTGTGCACTGTGCATATCCTACCCGTGTTTCGTTTTTTTTTTTTTTTTTTTTTGCCGAGTTATTTCTTGGAAAGCAATGGTATAAAAAAACCGACACGATGGAAAAAGGTACAAATACAGTATAATGGGATTCGCCAGCCAGTGATTTCTTTAGTCCAGTGAATAGAAATGGTGGAAAATGAGGAGTTTGAGGTAATCAGTCCCTTGGCCTGGAATCGATGTGTTCAGTCTATTAATCTTGATGGACTCAAAACATCGACCTCAGACTAAGGGACTGAATACCTCAGAGTCCTCATCTTCCACCGTTTCTGCGCAGTGGACTGAAGAAGCCACTGGCTGGCGATACGTTTCCAGAATGAGGATAATCAAGTGTTCCACATGTGTCTTATTTATCAACCTGTCGTTTTTCTAATCCATTTATCCAAAAGATATATTTGTAACTTGATAAAACCGACTGTGTGGGCGAAACGCTGTCAATAATCACATCATACTGCATTTACATCTTTATCCATGAGAATTATTTTCTACATAATCTTAATTCTACATAATTTTCTACATAATAATTCTACATTAGAATTATTTTCTACAATCATTGCACATATAATTTTCACTTCTTCGTAAAATATTGCATACAAACAGAAACAATATATACACAAAATAATAATGATAAAAAAATCATTATTAAAACATTAATATTATTATCTAATTATTTAGTCAATTTGCTTAATTATTTGTGTTGCTCTGCAGTGGGATGAAATACGACACAATACTATCCTATAAAGGATGTGACACGATACATGCCCAACGTTTCCACCCCCTTACGGGTGGAAACGTTGGGCTTCCTTACACCTGCTGCCCCTGTTCACCTAGCGGTCAGTAGGTACCTGAGGGTGTTAGCCGACTGGTGTGGGTCGCATGCTATGGTATGGGCTTTAAAATGAGCTGAGGTAGGATAACTGTTCTTATCTGGGAATATTTGCAAAACTCTGAGGGAGTATTTGTGTGAGCGTATTAGGTTGCAGTGAGCGGAGACACATGTATTATGAGATTTGACGTGCTGTTTGAGTGCGAGCAAAGTAACATTTATATGGGGAGTCGAGGAATCCAGTGAGTTAGACTCGAGTTGTGAAGGTGGGAAATACAGTGCCGGAACTCCGAAGGAGGGATGGGGATGTTGTGATTCATAGGGTCATTTGATCTGTGATGTCCGTGGCCTTCTGGCACGATAGCTATTGACTGAATGATGGTGAAAGTGTTTTCTTTGTGACATCCTGTGGACAAAGACAAATATGCAGAACTTAAAAAAAAAAATCTACTTACAATTCTCTGGAAAAAATCTCTGCTTATATAAAACAAGTCAAAATAAAATCTTATTGAACATTCTCATCTTTATATGCACTCTTCATTTCTGTCTATTCGACAGGCGTTCGCTGACAGCAAGAAAGCACAGGCGACAGGAAACCTACTGTCAATTGCTGGCAGTAAGATGAGCTCCTATTTAACCATGGAAATTACTCAGTTTGAGCTGGCCAACCAGCTGGGCATGTTACCAGACTCCATCTTCGTCAAACAGGTACGAGAAAAGTCTGTCTATGAAGGGTTAGTCCTGTTCTCTACTGTGTTTTTCTTTACCTTCAAAATGACGCACACACTGAGATGGTGTACAAGTCTCTCAGTGTAAATATGCTAAGAGTTTACTTTAAGCCCTTGTATGAGTATTAAAGTATCCATGACCAGGTGTACTGGTGACAGACGTGCGGAATGACTCTCGAGTAGTCAGTAGGCTTTAAGATCAATAAACAAACCTGTCAGTCTGTTAGTCTTAGTTCATCAGCGTATAAGTGTAATAAACACTTGTCAGTGCTCAATTATAACTCACATGGATACAGAAACACGGAAGATTAATTGGTCTGTATATTTCAATCCCCCTTCTGGGATCCTCTTCTGCTGAAGAAGGGAATCGAAATATGCAGACCTTCACCAAATGTACCTTCCTTCACCAAGCTTCAATGTACAATGAGATGATTATCCCGAACACCACAGATATACAACGACACACCTGTAGGTCTCCCACAGGTAATATAAATGAGGATAACTTTTTTCCCTTTTCCATTTATATTTGTAAGTTGCCTACAGACAACTTTTTATATAAGTCGTGCCGAATAGGTAAAACTTGCGATTTTTGCTTAAATAGCAACGCTCTTCTTGTCGAATAAGGCAAGCGAAAATTTGTGTTTGCAATAATTTCACAAAAATCATTCTGAACCTAACGAAAAAAATATATTTCATTGTGTTTGTTTATTATTAAATTATTGTAAACTTATCTAAAATATATATAGTTGGATTAGGCTAAATTAAATTGCGCTTGTTATAATAAGGTTAGGTAAGTTTTCTAAGGTTCTTTTGGTACAAAATTATTAATTTTTACGTTAACAAATGCAAAAAATACATCTTAAAATGTATAAGAGAAATTTTTTGAAAGAACTTAATTTTGAATGATTTCTTGCTAATTGTCCAGTTTTTACCTATTCGGCACACATATATATATATATATATATATATATATATATATATATATATATATATATATATATATATATATATATCTCATATATACAAAGAGAGATGCAAAGACAGGTGGGCAGGTTTTATTTATTTATTAGGGTTAAAGTTCATTGACTACTGAAGTGTCATTAACCTGCATATCACCTGTACACCACCAGTCATGGAAACTTTAACCCTTGTAATAGGGATTAAATTACTTACAAAAAAGTGCGCTTGCATCTAACAATTATGTCTCGTATTTATCACACAGATATTTTCTGTTTTCCTCGTATCTGTTCATTTTCATATAGAGATTTTCTTGTTTGCCTGTTACACTTTTCTTGATTTCCTCTGACAAATATTTTCTTGTTTGTCTCAGATGTCTTGTTATGTTTTCCCTCTTACAGTTGTTTCATCTCATGGATTCGGACCAAAGTGGCTTCATCACCATTAAGGAGTTCTGGGACGTGATGGTAGTGTTCGCCCAGGGCAAACCCGACGAGAAGGCTCGACTCATCTTCAACATCTACGATCTCTCCAACAAGGGCTACATCTCCTCCCAGGACCTGATGAGCATTGTGAAGTAATGAGACAGAGAGAGAGAGAGAGAGAGAGAGAGAGAGAGAGAGAGAGAGAGAGAGAGAGAGAGAGAGAGAGAGAGAGAGAATGAATTATTTCTCATATCTGAACTGTTGCATCTGCGCACCTCTGGCAAGACAGTGATAGTGTGAATAACGGAGAGAGTCTTTCTTTTTTCGGGTCACCCTGCCTCGGTGGGAGACGGCCAGCTTGTTAAAAAAAATAGTTAATTATAATAATGCTATGGAATGTTCAAAATGATATGTTTAGAATATATGTAATGATAAAGTAACTCAAACAATAATAATATGGCTGGAATATCTTTAATAGTATATATAAACGTATATACATATATATACAAAAGCATTGATTTCTAAAATAAACTCCAAACTGACCAGATCAACGCTGGGAAGTGAAGGCAAGAACCGAGACCTTGACAAGGTGGTCCAGACGATGCTGGAGTCAGTGGGCCTCCAGCACGGTCAGGGCATTGACTTCGCTCAGTTCCAGAAGATCTTTGACCTACAGGGCGACGTTTTCAAGAACGTCAACATCGACATGAATGACCAGGCTTCCGGAAGGGGACAGTCTCGCTTCAGTCTCTACGGCAGCATACCCGTTGGGGGATTCAGTGCCGAAGCCGCCAGGAAGGAATACGAAGAGGCCAGGAAGGAGGTAATGACGGAAGAGGAAGATCGGGAACCGCAGATGCTGGGAACCATCAATCAGTTCTATCAACTGTGGGTCAACAAGGTCAAAGTAAACATCGTGTACGTCTACTGGAAAGCACTCTACACCCTCGTGATGCTGCTCATCTTCGTCGAGAGAGCCTATTATTATTCGTAAGCATACGACAATCATTTGCCTTTAGCTACTAAGAAAATAGAGCTTCTCTGGTGAAATCAAACCTGTTAAACCCTCACACCTTACACGCTTAGGTATGATTATAATGATTATTATTATAATCATGGGGAGCGCTAAACTCTTAGAGATTATAAAGCGCATGTGGGGGGAGATGGAAGGTATTCAGGCTTAATTCAGGGAACTGGAGCATAGGTCCTATTCCCTAGATAAAGAGCCTCTTACCACCGTCAAGAAACCTTCCTTGAGGAGTATAATGATAATAATATAATAATAGTAAAATGATAATAATATAATAATAGTATAATGATAATAAAGATAAAAATAATTTTAGTAACTCCATCATTTCTGATATAATTTCACGTTAATTGCCTCATCTCTGAGCACCTCTCTTTTATGCAGTTTAATGCGTCTGCTCCTTCAAGGGAGGTTCATGGATGCTTATGTAGAGCTCCTGATCCAAGGAATTGGGTTTTTCGTTCCCTTGAATCGAACCCGAATGCCTCACATTCTCGAGGCGCCGTGTGACAACCCTCCCACCTATGAATTTACTTTGTTTTTCTACATGTAATGATACTGACTCTGCCTTGTGCTACTTTCTATAAAGGAAGGAATTGGTATTTTTGGAATTTCAGATAATTTTGATGAGCTATTCTAGGATAATCCGTTTGTGTCCTATAGGGGACACACACACACACACAAACTTAGAGAAGAGGTATGATAAGACTCTTGGAGCAGAGACCAGCAAAAAAGCAGGGCCAGGAGTTATGAATCGACCCCTGCAACCACGTATGGGTGAGTATACACACAAAAAAACACAGGGGGCGGGTGAAAAGTGAAATAATTTGGATGAGGCAAGAGTGTAGGCAAACCTCAATACACAGCTTGAAGAGTAGACATGATAAGGTCCAAGAGGCTTGAAATCGGTGATGCCAGTGAAGTCTAAGAGACGAGGCCAGGAGCTGATTCTCGACGCCCTTCTGTGAGTGTACACTCACAGAATCTGAGACTAGGAGAAAGTTAAAAAAAATCCTGAGGCTTCGTATGAAAAGAAAAACATTAATAACTTTTTTTTTAATATTTTCTCTCGTTATTTTTTCCAAGCATTTTTAATGGAATATTTTTTAACTAAAGTGAAGATTTTTTTTTTAAAGCATTACCCCTGTAAATAAACCCTACATCTCTCTGAACTTCAATGTACTCACCAGGGTGGAGAGGGAACACGCAGGACTCCGCCGTATAGCTGGCTACGGTGTTACTATCACTAGGGGAGCCGCCTCAGCCATGATGTTCACCTACTCTACTCTTCTCGTCACTATGTGCAGAAACCTCTTCTCTGTCCTCAGGTGAGATCCAGGACAAATTTTAGACCCTCACGTGAGTTTTTAAGACCAAACATAATCATGTAAGTGTTGATTATCCTAGGGAGCGCTAAACTCTTAGGGATTATACAGCGCCTGTGGGTACCAGCTTTCTCCCGCTAGATTTGAAGCCGCTAGAATTTTGGCCTATTAATACGTCACCAACACTGGCTCATAAGCTGTACCTGTACGTCACCAACAGTGAAAGGGGTTAAAATCCACTTTTTGGATGGAAGGCATTCAGCCTTAATTCAGGGAATTGGAGGTCAGATTTAATTCACTAGATCGAGAGTCCCCCTCACCAGCATTAAGGAATTTTCCTTGAGGGGATGCGAGTATTGAGGACATTGTCTTCAGGTGAATTTTGAAAACAAATACGTATACTGTCATCAGGTGATTTTTCACTCCTAAATTTAAGGGAATTCCAGAAAGCCATGAGACCTACGGTACTTCCTGGCCTTCAGGAGACCTCTGGTTTCTTGAAAAACTTTTTCTCGACAGTCTAGGTGAAGTCTTGGAGCCAATTTATCTTTCATCTACAACGGAATTGAATACTTTTTTAATATTCAATACTTATCTCAATTTAACCATTTAAACAAGTTATGTTATTCCACACTTCAGTATGCAATTGATGCTTCGTTTCTGAGAGAGAGAGAGAGAGAGAGAGAGAGAGAGAGAGAGAGAGAGAGAGAGAGAGAGAGAGAGAGAGAGAGAGAGAGAGAGAGAGAGAGAGTGTGTGTGTCTTGAGTATACTGGAACGAAATATCAGTAAATTGTGTCCAGGCCTGACCACAAGTTTAATCTTTTGCCAATATCAGCAGTAACTTACTCTAATGTTCCCTTTCACACGTCCTCTCTTTATAAGTATTACGAAATGCATTGTTTATTCTCTCTCTCTCTCTCTCTCTCTCTCTCAGTTAACAGTGATATATTTTGGGCATAATAGTAGTTGTAGGGTTGTAGCAGTAGTATGTTATTGTAGTAATATGTTGTAGTATTATTTAGTAGTAGTATGTTGTTGTATGAGTAGAAGAAACTCCCGAGTACCGTCATAGAAGCTAAAACGTTGTATGTTGTAGTATTATGTAGTAGTATTAGTAGTACTAGTGGTAGTGGCTCTTGCAATAAAAATCAAACTTTATCTCAACTATCTAGACAGAATTAGGAAACAGCCAGACATCAGCTAGTTCTGCCTGGGATGTCATGTGACAGGCATTGCTGACAAGTATTCTTTGCAGAGAAAATCTTCATTACAGACAACGTTTTGCATAAACGGTGAGCGTTATTAAGTCTTACAAGAAATTTTGACTTGATAAATTGTCCAAGATGAACCGAAACAATGTGGCCAAAACGCTGTTTCCATAAAAATAAGGCAACCGTGTGAGTGAAACATCGTCTCTATTAAAAAATACCACTATGCGAGCGAAACGTCATCTCTAATTAAGGTTTCATCTCCAGAGAGAGTCTTTCTGTGACACAGGTCGCCACGACAATGAACCTCTCTTGCTGTGGTCACCCAGGTGCTCTCCTCTCCTGCACCCCTGTAGGTTTACCCCTTCCCCACACTGATAATCCAACAAGGATGACTATTAGAAGAGAACAACTACTAATAAATAATATGTAACAATAATAATTCAAGGTCCACCGCTCTCCACCGGCTCTTTCCATTCGACTACATGGTTGAGTTCCATCGCTACATCGGTGTTTGGGCTCTTATATGGACGGTGATGCACGTTATTGGCCACGCTATCAATTTCTACCACATCTCCACTCAGACCCCGTCTGACCTTACCTGCCTCTTCAGGGACTACTTCAGGAGGTGAGCCTTTTCTTGTGTTGAACTTATTTTTGTTCATATTTAACCTTTATTTCAGGCACGTGGAGGCTAGCTTTCCCCCTTTCTATTCTTTTATGTGGTTTCTATTTTTGTATGTGGTTTCTATTTTTGTATGTGGTTTCTATTTTTGTATATGGTTTCTATTTTTTGTGGTTTTTATTTTTTATGTGGTTTCTATTTTTTTATGTGGTTTCTATTTTTTTAATGTGGCTTCTGTTTCAGGCTGAAGGTGAACTGTCCTTGCATTGTACTTTTTTCTCTATGATTTGACGTTATTTTTTTATGTGGTACAAGCAGCATATTAGAAGTGTAAGTTTACTTTTCGTATCTCTCAGAAATAATTAGCACTATTATAATAATAATCATAGAAATAATTTGGTCTAGTTAAATATTAGGTGTTGAAAGTCAACAAATGGTGATTACGCTAAAAGAATAGAGATAGCCTTGCATTCAGCTACGTTTCGCCCACTGTCGAACAATACCAATTACAGGACAAAGCCCCACAGTGAGCAAAACATCGGGAAAATGAAAAACTTCCTCTGTGTCCTTGATTCGTAGACTCGAAATTTCCTTCATTTTAATAAAACACATGTGCAACACTAGCTAACGTTGTTGCCAAACGTTTTGCCGACATGACAGGCTTCATCAGTCAAGGTGATGACAGTGCTTGAGACAGTAGAAGTGGAGAGGTAGTTCCGAGGTGATCATTCCCTTTTCCTGGAGAGAAGATAGTTACTCCAGGCCTAAAGCAGAGGCACGAAGCCTGGGGTTCATTTACTGGAGGTGAAGCTGGAGCTGAAACTTCATTTCCTGTTATAATTGTTTCAAAATATGGCCGAACAACACTTCAATTGCATTATGAACTGGAAGACTCAACTTAACCTGGACTCTCTTTAAAACTTATTCTGATGATGAATGAAGAAACATCCGGAACGTTAATAAAAAAAATAGATATCCTATATATATGGTATTCGTCATATCCTTGGTCCTACTTTACATTTGGTATTTGATTTACATATTCCTTCATTCTGTTAGAGGTTATGCGTCCACGTGTTTAATGCTTGCTGGACCCAAGCACTTAAAGTTCTTACGATCAAGATAAACCTCTGATCCAAACAATGTAAGCTATTTCTCACTAAACACCTGTTAGTAAACCACAGTGTGTGTGCTCCCACTGGAGTGGAGCACTCCTTAAACCACAGAAATTTGTCCCAAAAAAGTGTCTGTCGCTTTCGAATTAGGAGGTCGATATACTGCGCCTAAAAAGGATTCGCATACTTACTAAACCACATTATGTATCCCTCACACACGATTCTCGTACACATTAAAAAATTGTACTTCCCGCATACACTAAACCAGAGCATGTACAGCCTCCAAAAGACTCGCGTACCAAATGAACCTAACCATATATACCCTTCCAGGATTCTCCCCACTCAACTATAGCAATGTATGGTTCCTAATGGATTCACGTGTCTGCTAAGCTACTACCTGTATACCCTTCCAGCATGTAAACAATATCAGAACCATTTACTTTCCACATATACACTAAATCACCCTCTAAATACTCCCACAGTACCCACGTACTGCCCAAGTTCCACTACTGGTGTTGGGAAACCATCACTGGCCTGACGGGGGTCTTTCTCACCCTTCAAACTGCCGTCATCTACATCTACGCTTTCTTCGGCAGGAGGCACTTCTTCCCTTACTTCTGGATCACGCACAACTCTTACCCAATTTTTTATTTTCTCTTCGTTCTTCACGGCTCTGGAAGGCTGGTGCAGGTCTGTTGTGAGCTAATTCTTTCGTTCGGTGCTTTGGGGTTATATATGACAATTTATGACAAATCACAATGAAGTAAGCTCTTTTGTTAAGGTCCTTTATATGGTGTGATTTATTTTTTAAACGATTGAAACGGTGAAAACAAAATTGAAGAACACATACTATGAAGGACTTTATATGCACAATTCAATTGGATATGCTTTTTCAATCGCATCTACAAAAAAAAATCTCAATATATAGAGGAACTGTATGAGAGACCTTACTGAACTAATAAAATTAATAATAAAAATAATCAACAATAATATATTAATATAATAAATCAGTACTATAATAATGTTGGTGCCTAATTGTTTTATCCCTGCAGCCTCCATTCTTCCACTTCTTCTTCCTTGGTCCATGTATTCTCTTCGTCCTGGACAAGTTGGTCTCCATCTCAAGGAACAAGATCAAGATAGATGTCATAAGCGTCCAGCATCTGCCCTCCAGTGAGTTTTGTCATTAATTCTAACTACATACAGGTATTTATTGTATTATAATATTCATTAGAAAGTGCTAACCCCGAGTGTATGAAGATACACTTAGAGACATGTAGGGGGAACAGCATGGGTTACAAGATTAGAAAAGAGAAACAGAATGGGACACACTAGTAGATAAACATCAGGCGATACACTAATGTAGGACAATAGCAAAGGATACACTAGTAATGTAGGGAAAGCAGCAAGGGATACACTAGTAATGTAAGAAAACAGCAAGGGATACACTAGTAATGTAGGATTATTATTATTATAATCAAATAGAAGCGCTAAACCACAGGGGTTAGTAATGTAGGAAAACAGCAGGGGATACACTAGTAATGTAGAAAAACAGCAGGGGATACACTAGTAATGTAGGAAAACAGCAGGGGATACACTAGTAATGTAGGGAAAGCAGCAAGGTATACACTAGTAATGTAGGAAAACAGCAAGGGATACAGGAGTGAAGAAGCGGGGCCAGGAGCTGAGAATCAACCCCTGCAACCACAAATAGGAGAGTATTAATAACGTAGGGAAACTGTGGGATACTCTGGACCAGTAGTTCTCAAACTAGCGGCCATTACAAGATAATAGGGAAGCCACGAATGATTAAAACAAGTTACAGAAGTTTCAAGAAACTGGGAAATCTGAAGTGAATAACATTTTTGTTTATATTTTGACTTAGGAGAGAATGTCACTTCTCATTGGTCATTTTGTTTTAATTATCAAAACGCAAATGCAGTTTTAATATTTACAAATTACGGTGCCAGCCACTTTAAAAGCATGTCTCGGAATGACTAAGTGGTGGACTGAGCAACTTAAGTGTCCAGGTACACTTATGTGTCATCACTCTGAAAAGGTAATCGAGCAAACCTTCTCAGTCTGCCCTGGGATATCTATTATTATTACGGGGAGAGCTAATCCCGTAGGTACTATACAACTCTGGGATATCATCGGGAAAGCACGTGAATGTGCTGCCTCTGAGAGTTATATTGCACTTGACTCAAGCACAATATACTTCCAAATTATTGTGTGACTTGTTCTGTTTTATATTGTCACTGTTTAACATGTGTGAAATATTTGTACAATTCCATTTTTTTCTTTTAATAGCTGTCACTGTTGTGTATCACTATTCTTTATGTATATTGTTTGGGGGGATGGACTGGTGTTTGATTTTCATATGCAGTGTATATTTAGGAAAAAACTGAAGGGTGACCATGAAAATTTTGATGGTTTCTCTAGACGGGTCCGGAGTGAAAAAAAAAGAACCATTGTATTAGAGAAATGGCGTTGGATACACTAATGTGGGGAAGTAACATGGTATATACCAACGTAGGGAGCAACGTGGGATACACTATTATAGGGAAACAGCGTGGGATACACTAGAGTAACGTAGGGAAACAACCGTTGAATAGCACGGATAAACTAGCCACTACCATCCACAGTATAAATATGGGATTTATAATAAACTAGCTTCTTCGTATCAAAAATCTAAAATCTTACCATGTTTACATGTCAGTGAAACACTAATTCCATGGTAGTCCTTAGGTGCAAGGAATGTATAAACGATCCTCTGTTAATACAACTTTATTTCTCTTAGATGTGACACGCCTCGAGATCAGACGACCTCCCAACTTCAGCTTCCAGTCTGGTCAGTGGGTCAAGATTGCCAGCATAGGCATAGGAGAACAGGTTTGTGAATATTGAGTGTTATTACATTAATGGGGAAATGGTAAACATTATGAATTGTTCAGTGCCTAGGTAATGGGAGAGCTGGTTCTATATCACTGGCGAGAAGGCCAGCGCTTTCTTAGCCTCGATATGGAATAGTAGTGAGTTAAGACTGGACACAACCTCGCCTCACTACATACTATAAATTATGGGGGACTGCTCAGTTCTACTTAACTGGGTACTCATCACTAAATTTTATTACTGAATAAAATAAAATAAAGGTGGGGAAAGTGAATACCATCTTTAACATTATGGCAGTTTATTAATACATACTTATTACAATACCATATTTAGTTACTGAGGAAGATATCTAATGCTGGGAATAAACCAAATATAGTCCCCTTATCTCAAATAAAATAATAAACTGAACACAAATAAGAGTTCTTTAGTAGATTACTCTATCAGATCAGTCACGCTCCTAGCTCCAGGTCCCAAGACCTCACACGGGGCCTCGGCTATATACCCGACAGAGTCTGGCTACAAAGACTTCTACTGGCTAATTTCCCTGAGCTTATAAAGACTTGTATACCCCCGTTAACTCCTGGCTAGAGACGTCAACTCTCTCGGGGAAACTCACCACTTGGTCTCCACGGAGCTTAGATTTATTTCCTTAAGGGAACCAGAGTGTGAAGATCAGCAGCCTGGATTCCTATATTTATTGATATTAACTGGCGTTCCATTTTCAAGATGCCACACTGGGAGTAATAAAGTTTGATATGAGGAGGAGGAATGCAGGTCTAATTTTCTTGATTCACAGTTATTCAACAGTTGGGGAATTTCAAAACCGTAGAGGTCCTACAGGCCTGGGAAAAATTAGACGTAATCAGGTTTGATCCAAGGAAGAAATATGTAACTTGAACTCTTTGAATCAAGGGTGTTTCACCAGCATCTATAAATTTCATTCAATTTATCAACCCCGATACTAAAAAAAAATGCGTTTCCAAATATCCCTGTAGCTGATCGGTCTCTTTTAGTTTCCATCTGCGACGTTTCACCCATATGCGTCGCGTTTTAAACAGTCTGCCCTTATCTGCTTTGTCACATCCTCTGTTTCATTGATGAAGCTTAGGGAGGGATGGATGGGGGGGGACTAGGATTAAACCCACCTTCCAAAGGCAATTTTTAGATTTTCAATTAATTTTTTTTATCAGTGCGTACAAAAGCACGATAGTTTAATTATAATCAAAACTAAGCGCTAAACCCATCGATAGTTTAGGAAATTTCACATACTGAAAAAAAATATTTTAAGGATAATTAGATTTTTTATTTTATTTTTAACCCCCCTTTTTCCTGATTGAAATCCTGGTTGAGCTTCTGGTATCTTTTATGTCGTAATTCTATAGTCATCATGTACAGTTCCTTTAATATCTCATAACTCGGTCCTCTCAGCTCCGGGACTAGTCTTGTTGCAAATTTCTGGGCCCTCTGGAGTTTTCGTTCATGTTTGACCGGGTAGAGGGCCTTTTTGCTGATGCTGCATATATAGTCTTAAAAAGCTGTTTAAGCCAACATTGCATATACTGCAGATGTTATGCGATTTATGTGCACCTCTGGAGATATGCTGGATGTGATGATCCCTCCAAGACCTTTCACCTTATAGTTTCTCGCTGCATGTCTGTCTTCTCTCTCTCGTTTGCATGACCTTGTGCGAGTTGACGTCCAGTAACCACCTGTTTGACCACACTTGATCTCTCTCTCATCTTCTGTTTATATTTTCCACTTTAGCTTTGTCTTCAGAAGTCAGTAATGCATAGGCTTAAATTTTCTCTAGCAGGTAATTTACATATATGATAATTAAACACATATGCAACACTTGGGTATCTTTATTGAGGAAACGTTTCGCCACACAGTGGTTTCATCAGTCCAATACAAAGGAGAATCGTGAAGAACAGGTGGAGTTTGAGGTAATCAGTCCCTCAGCCTGGAGTCGATGTTGTCAGTCCATCAATCTTGAAAAGAATACAGCATATGTGTGAAGAAGTAGCTTATATACCGTAGGCAGGAGAGGTGCAGCAGTCGTAGGTGGTGTCACATTTGACCAATGTGGAAGTAGGTCGTTCCCAAGGGTTAGGCAAGTGAAGAATTCCCTGTATTAAGATCCCAAGATGTTGCTGTGTCATAAAGATACCCAAGTGTTGCATATGTGTCTAATTTACCAACCTGTCGGTTCTCTGAACCATTCATCTACAATTTACATATATATGAAGGACAGTAATGGTGATATTACCAGTCCTTGGGAAACCCCACTCGTTACGCTTTTCCCAGCGCTATTATTATTTTTTCTTAGGTACAGTATGTCTTAATATAATGTAGCAGTCGAGTGGGACTGCTAGTCTGATTGGAGAGGGCAGGAGTGGGCAGGGAAGGGAGAGGTAAAATGTAGGGGTAAGGAGAGAATGAAATCGGAGGGATGGAAAGAGACAGTGAGAGGGTGAGTGAATGGGAGGGAGAGGTAGTGGTATGGAAAGTAGAATTATAGGGGAGGCGATGTGGGGGATAAGGGTGATAGGGAATAGGTTGTTGCAGTATGTAGTTCCTGGATGGTGATTGTTGGTACGGATGGTGACATCTAAGAGTGGTGGGAGGAGAGGAGTGGGGTGGGAATGGGAAGGAAGACCGAGGCGGTGTACAGTGAGGAAGAATTATGTAAATGGAAAGGGGGAGGTTAGATAGCAGACGTCAGAAAATGGAAATTATGAGTTGGTCATTCGCGGTTGCTTCTTTATAGCTCTTGATCTTATTGCTTTATTTAATCTTTCATCTCCACTCATACTTTTAGTGCTTACCATTTACTGTGTTTCCTCTTCATCTATCTCATCTCTGCAGCTCTTCTGTCCTCCATAATACCAAGGTTTGTCTTACTGTTTAACACCTGCTGTTTTAATACTTCTTACTGAAAATCAACTTTTAGTAGGCGACGTCGTTCTCTTTTGTAGAGTCCCACTCCGCAAAAATTATCGTCATATATTTTACCACCTCTGAATCTGTAATTATAAACAAATCAGTCATTAATTCACCTTTCATTCGTTCACTTATTTTCCCTTGCTATTCTGGCAGCCTAAAAAAAATGAAAGATTTAATTTTTGCTTTATGATTAATTGTGCGTAATGTCTGTTCATTTACAGCCTCTTTATTGTCTCCAGTATTATTTTTGGCCACATCTCATCTGTCTTCATTACGTCTTAAGAGGTTCATTCTCCTCCCTGTTTCTCCTGGTGTGCGCTCGCGCGCGCTCTCAAACACGTGCGATCATCGTTGATTATTAACTTTGCATATGGATATTCTGCTACATTGAGACATTAGTGAAGAGGGAATCCGATAGCTTCCCTGCTGGTCTGACCACTACTAGACTCATGAATAGCAGTATTATTATTATTATTAGGCACAGGGAAGCACCAGGCCTGTTGGAATCATACAACATCTGGGAAAAGGGAGGCAGTTCTATTTTATCCAAAGTGATAATAGCTTCAATTCCCATGATCAAGAATCTTTCACCGGCATCAAGCCATTCCTTTCATCTTAAAGGGACAAGAAGTATGGAAATACGCAACCTGTAACAGTAATCATTTGCTCCCCCTTCAAGAAGGGTACTGATGGTTTCTTGTACTAATACACACACATTTTACACACACACACATTATATATATATATATATATATATATATATATATATATATATATATATATATATATATATATATATATATATATATATATATATATATATAAACACTTAATGATCAGATAATTTCACATAGTTGAAAAAATACAAGTAGAGATCTTTTCTAGTCCTGTCTCTGTTTACTACTACTACTCTCTCTTACTCTCTTACTCTCTCTCTCTCTCTCTCTCTCTCTCTCTCTCTCTCTCTCTCTCTCTCTCTCTCGCGAATCTCACTCCCTCTCTCGTCCACAGGAGTACCATCCCTTCACATTATCTTCAGCACCCCAAGAGGAGAACCTGACGTTACATATTCGAGCTGTGGGACCGTGGACCAGGAAGCTGGCAGAAGTGTACCAGGAGCAAGACAAAAATCAGAAATATCACCAAGTGAGTGGTTATACATATATCCCCAACACCCACAGGCGAGGAATAAAGGGTATTCATAGGTTAGTGAATATAAAAACACCTGTAAGTGAACAAATACACTTACAACTATTGTATTTCAGGTGTTATAAAAGCATAAAGTTACTGGATATGAGTGGAATGCAACGATGTAAGTGAATCTTGTTGGTAGAGGAATCTGAAGCCAAAATGAATTTATTTTAACAGGTAATGATTTAATATTTTCTAAAGAGGAGTCGAAGTGCTTTGAAACGAATGGAATATCTATTCAAAATATGTTACGAGTAAAACTAAGTATTGTCTACCTATAGGAAGTAATTGCTAGTAGTTTGGTACAGTATGTGTCCAATTTGTGTTTATACATATATTGATTTATTTTTTGTGAACTCATTAGAGTTCCTTAACTTGACTGATGTTGCAAGGTTGAAGCTGCAGTAGATCTCTTATAATAAGCTTTTGTTGGGACTACGTTTCGTCCTTTGTAAGACAAAAGAAAAAAAAAAGGTCGTCCCAACGAAAACCTGTCCAACTAGTCCTTTTTTTTTTTTTTTTTTTTTGTCTTTGCTACTGCAAGCGTTACGTAATTGGAATCCGCCTCCTCTCCTAGCGCATTAAATCATTCACTTTTCAAATCACCGAAGTTATTTCTAGCGCCTCAAGTGTCATATCTGGGTGCGCCACCTTCCTTCAGTGTGCCTTCGCTCCCTCGCGTCCCCTCCAAACAAAACATCCATCCAAACTGAGATTTCACGGTTCTGTGAACGTAACACGGAATCTTGTGGTCATGAACCTGAGTTAGTGTCACGGCCACGTACTTTTTCTGTACGACGGTGTCACCGTCGTACTTAAACAGTTGGTCATATAATTATAACTTAGCGCTAAACTCACAAGAGACAGTTGGTCATAATAGACCCATGCGATTGCAATGAGCAACTCAATTAAGTCTTAGCCTTCTTCGTGCAGGGGTAAATGTGTGATAATGCTACCGAGGTAGCATTATGTCGGGCATAGCAAAGAAGTGTAGCTAATATCCAGTGAGGTTCTTAAGTCTTTCCAAGGATGAAATCTACAACAGCTGACTAACATCCAGTTTTCTGGACGTTAGTGAGCTTCCCGCTCCGCCCAGGACTGAACCCGGGTCCTGTGGTTTTGAGTTGAATGCAATACAGGTTGATGCCTACTTGAAATCTGCTATTAATGAAACGGAGTGCTGCCATTAAGTATAATGTCAACAGTACACAACAGAACAACAGGTTTTTCACCCTCCCTTCTTCCCCGCCAACACTTCTTCAGAAGTAGCCTCTTGCAGAAACAGACGATAATCTTTCTTTCCTTAAAGTTCTACTAATCAAACAAGAGTGCCTCCTCTAGTTCGCGGTACACTTCTAACCCACAAACAAAATTGAACTTATACATTGCTATTCGCACCACGACCCGAGGAAACAACAAGGCACATTCTTTGGCTTTTCCCTCAGAATCTACACGATATACAACCCCAAGTTTTTCAAAAATATCCGAGACAGTAGGAACCAGCACACAAAAGGCTCGTCGTCCCCAGAGAAGATTCCTTCAGGCAACATTATGGAATACGTCGCATTCCCCTCTGTAATATTAACACAAGCCACAGTCATAACACTGAGACACAAAACCGACCGCCTGGGTAACAACAGAGCAGAGGTCTAACACCATACCTTGTGGAGCATGTCATAATAAATATGTAGATGAGACGTCCCACAGTCTGGAGTAGGATATAGGAACACCAGTGTGCATGTTGAAGGCACAACATGAATAAGGCATGTGTTAGACACAGACTAAAAGCAAACACATGATGTCCTGGAAAGATGCTAAATTAATATTTAGAGACGAAATATAACGAGAATTACTGAAAGCTGTCCTGATCTATACACACAATACCTTTGAACAGAAAGAGGAAGCTTTCAATTTAGATAAATCTTTAACTCTTTTTCTGTTACAAAAAAAAAAAATCGTACCACACACACAAGATTGTATCTAGTAGGCATCACGCAGTACTCCGTGGCCTTACCAAAAGGCCTTCTATAATTTTCCACTGCTTGCCGCACATTCCATGATCTCATACCTCACCTTCCCAACTATTCACCTGGACCTTCATGCTGGTATAAACTTCCTTCCTGTGTATTATTTTGAATCGAATTGAAAAAGTCTCTTGAGCAGACTAAACGTTGTCGCAATAAATGGTTTTCTCTGCATTTGTGCCTCAACCATCTTTCCCATTATGAACGGTGGTAAATAGAATATTGAAGAAACATGAAAGAATAATAAAAAATATTAATACAGTCATACGGCACCTGGGAAATGAGAGGTGATCAAGTTTCATTCGAGGAAGGGGAGGGTAGCTCCAATTCCTTGGATAAAGAGCCCTTGACCAGCATGGCGGCAGGGACCCTTAAGAGAGCGGAGATCCAACAACCTTTACTATCTTTCGGAAGGTTCTTATGGACGGACCTTTCGGAGAGGGTCATCAGACGTGGTGGGACTACGAGGTGGTGGTGCTGGTGGCTGGAGGGATTGGCGTCACCCCCTTCTCGTCCATCCTGAAGGACATTGCCCACCAACTCCAGAACTCCAAGTCTCTCCTGAAGACCAAGAAGGTAAGTGGTTCAGGATACACTTTCCTGATGACCAAGAAGGTAAGTGGTTCAGGATACACTTTCCTGAAGACCAAGAGGGTAAGTGGTTCAGGATACACTTTCCTGAAGACCAAGAGGGTAAGTGGGTCAGGATACACTTTCCTGAAGACCAAGAGGGTAAGTGGTTCAGGATACACTGCCGCTGGATACAAAGGCGAACTGCCGATGTAAATAAAGACATTTGGATTGTAACAGCACAAGAAACTCAAATTTGGGGGGGGGGATTCGGGGTTCAACGCCTCCGCAGCCTGGTCTGTGACCATGCCTCGTGGTGGATCAGAGCCAGATCAACCAGGTTGTTTCTGTTGGCCGCACATAAACCGACGTATGAACCACAGCCCGGCGGGTCAGGTACTGACACAGTAGGCTTGATAAAGCTCATCTGTGGGGTGGGTGACTGCATGCTCGCTGCGTGAGCAATTCTTCGTCAATACAGTATCCCATAACTTACAAACGTTCGCTATGTTTAGCGAAATGTGATAGTATAAGCTCACTCTGCACCCTTGTTTCATGTACAAGGGTCTAGGATGGACCGAAACGTAGTCTAGAGTTTTAGCTGCATTTTGTGGTTTAGTTGTGATTTTTTTTCTAGCCGCGGTATTGTTGATTTTATTCTTCATGAATGAAGGTGATTCTTACTGTGATGGTTCTGGGGACTGTGAAGTTTCTGACGTGAAGGCAGACGGATTGAACTATCTTCGTGACGTACTGGTGGGGTTCTTTAACATGAAGGGTTCTTTCCCAGATCTGAGGGGTACGATGTACGAGGAGAGGCTAGAAGAGCTAAATCTGACGACACTGGAGGACAGAAGGATCAGAGATGACATGATTACGCCGTACAAAATACCCAAGAGGAATTGACAAAGGGGACAGGGAGTGAGAATCAAGTCTCAGGTAAAAAGAGACCACTCCTGGAAAGTTAAAAGCACAGATGAGTCACAGGGATGTTAGCCTTAGAGTGGTCAGGAAATGGAACGATCTAAACAGCGAAGTGGTAGAGACAGAATCCATACATAGCTTTAAGAATAGGGCCCACGCAGCCAGGAGAGTGAAATCAATAGCGGCCAGAAGAGAGGCGGGACCAGGAGCTGTGACTAGATATCTTGAAATACACACACGTACTAAGCGAGGCCACGAGCTGAGACTAGACATCTTCAAATACAAATAGACGAATACACACGTAGTAGGCATGATTAGGAACGGAGTCGTACCCCTCAATATACAACTCGGTGAGTACACACACACAGTGAAGAGGGGCCAGGAGCTATGAATCGACCCCTGCAACCACAAATAGGCAAGTACACACACAAAAACGCAAGTTTCCTTCACGTAAACGCTCGGATAAAAGAAGCTGGCTTTTCCTAACACAGAAAACAGGAAACAGTCAGGAATAAAGTGGTCTAACTTGCCTTACATATAGCCAGCATAAACTTTATATTAAAACTTGTTAAAATACTTTTCCTGCGACGAGAAATTGGCCAATTAAACTATAGAATTGCTTTCTCAACTGAAATTTTGTGATTTTCTTTACAAGTCTGAGGATTTTTCTTTTGTGGACTTGGTTCCAGGCGAGGGGAAAATTGATCACTTGTCTTACTGGAAGCCGGAATCTTTTTTTTTTAAGCTTTTTAATTTGAAGACTAAGTGCCCTTCAAGATGGGCGCCTTGATATCAGTGAAGGGCTATTTAGTTAAGGAAGAGCAGCAGAATTCGCAATAATGTTTTCAAGATTTGGCAAACTTGTATCTCTGTAAAATCACACACTGGCTACACTCACTCCATTTCTTTGTGTTCAACGCTTTAAACATGAACTTTCCTTCCCAGCTAATTCCTTCCTTCCCTGCTAATTCCTTCCTTCCCTGCTAATTCCTTCCTTCCCTGCTAATTCCTTCCTTCCCTGCTAACTCCTTCCTTCCCTGCTAACTCCTTCCTTCCCTGCTAACTCCTTCCTCCATACTAATTATTTCCCCCCGTGCTAACTTCTTTCTCCTGCAGGTGATCTTCCTGTGGACAACAAGGAGCCAGAAGCAATACGAGTGGATGACGGACATCCTGAGGGAGGTGGAGACGCTGGACAAGTACAACATAATCAGAAACCACATCTTCATCACTCAATTCAAGAGCAAGTTTGATCTACGTACCATCATGCTGGTTAGTGTAGGGGAGAGAAAAAGGGTGAGAAAGGGGTAAAAAAAGGGAAAGTGTAGGTAAGTAGTCTTGAGGTTTTAAGAGCTCTTTGACCAGGTAGATCATCCAATACTCCTAGCAATAAAAATAAATGCAACACGCATTACACCAGAGGTAAAAACACACACCAGTTGCCTAGCCAAGACTGGCTCTGGGGCGCTGCCGTCAATCATGTCTGCGCAGTGGTAAACAGGAGTCGCTTCCACAGGGAAACAGGGAGAGGAGGCTAGTGCCTCAACAGACAATGTTAAGTGATACAGGAGAGCAGAACAGAAGTGCAGATAGAAAGAAATAGGAGACTAATAAAAAATTAATCTCTACCTTGTCGCTATTACCCCATACTCTCCACCAACTCCGACGAACAGTTTCACCTTTTTTCAGGGATCGCCTCTTGGAGCACAACACTAGGATTGCTCGCGTGAATTAACCGAGTAAGGCTAAGCAAAACTGCCTATTTAGACTGGGAACACCAGAATAGTAATAGGCAAGTGTCAACAGGCAGGAATGAGAGTTGTACAACTACAATCACCGCTACTGGAGTCACAGATGACCTCCAGTAACACTTCCTCCGCCGGACAATAACCGGGTGTAACCTTCGATGCTCTACAAGGATTAGGTTATGTTTTCCCGTCAAAGCGGCTAGTTTATCCAGCATATACATAAGAAGCCTAGGAACTAGGCCCCAAAAAGGGTTAATAGGAATATGTCTGGATTTATATTTACAGTTCACTTATCTGTTGCAAGGAAATTTAGAAAATTTGCTTAATATGTCTGGTATCTAATTATCATAAACAAGATATCTTGACATATCAGACATGTTTTTATACTGTCATTATAATCCTCAATAAGTGAACAATTGAGCACACAGTAGTCAAGGGAGACCACTGGAATGTCCATCTGACGATCCAGTCACATTTGGTCACTGTGACCCACCTTGGCACTACAACTGCTGAAAGAACAAGAAGTGAGACACACAATGACTCATTCCTTAATTTTCTGGAGCCAAATTTAACAAAAAAAATAATCCCTTTTATTTAGGCCAAGAGGGTACGGAGGTTTTAATCAGACTAAGCCACTCAAATAGATAATGATAAGATAAGAGGAAAGTAGCGTAGTACACGAGGAGAAAGTAGCGTAGTACACGAGGGGAAAGTAGCGTAGTACACGAGGAGAAAGTAGCGTAGTACACGAGGAGAAAGTAGCGTAGTACACGAGGGGAAAGTAGCGTAGTACACGAGGGGAAAGTAGCGTAGTACACGAGGGGAAAGTAGCGTAGTACACGAGGAGAAAGTAGCGTAGTACACGAGGGGAAAGTAGCGTAGTACACGAGAGGAAAGTAGCGTAGTACACGAGAGGAAAGTAGCGTAATACACGAGAGGAAAGTAGCGTAATACACGAGAGAAAAGGATCAAAAAAGAACTCTGGATCAAGAAAATGTTACCAAAAACCACTGTCAACAAAAACCACTGCCTCACTTTTTATATATAAAAAAAAGACAAAGTCAGGATAAAAAAGTAAAACTTCTCTGTTCTCAATTCCATCTGACTCGTCTGCCAGAAATAAAATAAATGTTTGGTGATAATCTTGCGTCTTGGAAGGAATTCTTGTGGTGGTAAAGGGAAATGAAGTAGTAGCAGCGTGTCATTTTTCCGATTAGTGGACGGAGAATCGAGTCTCCACAGGGTCAGGAGACGAGACACTGACGAACAAATCAGTCAGTATACACACACACACACACACACACACACACACACACACACACACACACGTCACGAAATTGGAGAAAGCGCAAAAATTTGCAACACGATTAGTCCCGGAACTGAGAGGTATGTCTTATGAGGATAGGTTAAGGGAACTCAACCTGATGACACTAGAGGATAGGAGGACAGGGGAGACATCATGATAACGTATAAAATACTGAGAGGAATTGGCAAGGTGGACAGGGCTCGAATGTTTCAGAGATGGGATACAGGAACAAGGGGCCACAATTGGAAGCTGAAAACCCAGACGAGTCATAGGGATGTTAGGAAGTATTTCTTTAGCCTTAGAGTTGTCAGGAAGTGGAATAATCTGGAGAGTGAAGTAGTGGATGCAAAGTTCCATACATAGCTTCAAGAAGAGGTATGATAAAGATTATGAAGCAGGGAGAGTGTGAATTAGTATCGACCAGTGCAGAGGCGGGGCCAGGAGCTATGACTCGATCCCTGCAACCACTTATAGGCGAGTGTACACACACACAAAACACACACACACAAAACACACACATACAAAATACACACACACAACACACACACAACACACACACACACACACACAACACACACACACACACACACAACACACACACAAAACACTGATACAAGTATACTCATTAACTAAAGAGGTTGGTTGATGTGTTACAGTACCTGGCTGAACGGCACTTCCAGAGGGTCTCCGGCACTTCACTCTTCACGGGGCTGAGAGCCATCACACACTTCAGCAGACCAAACTTCTTCTCCATCTTCAAGTCCATCAAGATCAAGTACCATAACGTGAGTGTCAAGGAGAGAGAGAGAGAGAGAGAGAGAGAAAATTATGTAAAATACTGACAAGTTGATAATTAAGACATGTGCAACAGTTGGGTATCTTTATTGTTGAAACGTTTCGCCTACACAGTAGGCTTCTTCAGTCAAATACAGAGGCAGCAAGTGTGGTAGTGAGATGACGATGTACTCAAGCCATCAACCTTGGAGAAATAGTATTTGAGGTGGTCAGTCCCTCAGCCTGGAGAAGAGTTCAGCTCCATGGTCTGGAACCATGTGAAGCTTCAGCTCCATGGTCTGGAACCATGTGAAGCTTCAGCTCCATGGTCTGGAACCATGTGAAGCTTCAGCTCCATGGTCTGGAACCATGTGAAGCTTCAGCTCCATGGTCTGGAACCATGTGAAGCTTCAGCTCCATGGTCTGGAACCATGTGAAGCTTCAGCTCCATGGTCTGGAACCATGTGAAGCTTCAGCTTCATATCGGATTACATCGCTTCACTACTACACCTGTTGCCTCTGTATTTGACTGAAGAAGTCTACTGTGTGGGCGAAACGTTTCAACAATACAGATACCCAACTGTTGTACATGTGTCTTATTCATCATATATTGGGTTGAACAACCCCTTAAGATTACTCTTTTCCATCTAATTTCTACTTCATGTGAGAGGCAATATTTAGAAACGGCTCTTGATCCAAGGAATTCGATCTCTCCACTTCCTTGGATTAAAGTTGATTACCATTCTCTAGGCGCTGTATGACCCGTAGGGATCATACAGCACCTAGGAATTACGGAATCAAGACTTGATTCAGTGAGAGGGATGGTTCTGATTCTCAATCAAGAGCCCTCTGGCAAAATAAAGGTCCTTGATTCAAGACACTGGAGAAACAATCCCCTACCTTGGATCAAATCTGACTAACTCCCCTTCCCAGGTGTTGTATCTACCTGGAGGGTGTTCCGGGGGTCAACGCCCCCCCTCCCCGCGTCCATGACCGCTAATATTTTCCCTTATGAAAAAAATAAAAATTCAAATTCAAAATTATAAATAATTTTAATAAATTAATAATATTGTAAGAATGCAATGAGAATAAAAACAGAAGACCAGGAAAGACTTCAAATGGATCTGGACAAACTGCTGAATTGGCCTGAGAAGTGGCTAGTAGGATTTAACCCCCCCAGTAAATGCATTCTAAACAAGACCTCGCCACCTCCTTCCACTCATTAATCCTCAAATATTTCCTAGCAGTTCGGTTCACCATTTTAAAAGCCCACACAAACACACCTCTCCTTTAAGACTCCACAAAGTTTCAGTTTATTATATTTACAAATACTTGCATCTCTCCTCCACTATCCATTAGCAGAGCTTGTCTTTATTTCGTAAAGTTAACTTTTTTTTCGGTTCTCCCATGTTCTGTGAGCGAAACGTTTTTTTTTTTGTTACAAGTAAAAAGGATTAATGAACTGTAAATGTCTTTGCTTAATCATACTTTTCTGCATGTTTTTGCAATTTAGAAATATCCCCAAACCCATTAAAGATATAAAAAAATGCGAATCTTTCTTCCAGTGTCCATAAACTATTTAGTTTTATCCTTAAAAGCACACGAAATCATTCACGTTTCGCCTACAATAACTCGATGTGATTGCAATTTAATAGAATCACAGATCTCTTCGTTTTCAGATGCTTCAGTATACCCTTTACAAACACATTTCTTCTGCTGTATTTTCTAAGAGTTTGGTTTACTCCTTAAAATAAAAAACTTTTCTATCTAAAAACAATATCTCTAAACACTTCCGTTTTCCATTTAAAAACCCACGAAAACCTCGTATCTTTCCCCCATGTCCAATGTCTTCACTAAATGTTACACCCCAAAATATTTACGTCCCTTTTCGTATTGTTTTTCAGCAGTATGTCCCTCTGCCAGGTCCCCTTCCTGTCCTTGGCTCTCACACTGGGGAGAATCTCTCTGACGGTATGAAGGGAATATGAGGAAACAGAGAAAAATGGGATATGAAAGTGTGGGGAATGGAAGGAAAGAGAAAGAGAGAGAGAGAGAGAGAGAGAGAGAGAGAGAGAGAGAGAGAGAGAGAGAGAGAGAGAGAGAGAGAGAGAGAGAGAGAGAGAGAGAGATTATTATTATTATAATCAAATAGAAGCGCTAAACCACAGGGGTTATACAGCGCTGCAGGTTATTGTAGGATGCAGGGAGAGTGGGTTGTAAGAGGGAGATGGACGATTAGTAGGGTATGGAGTGCAAGATGACGGTGGATTGTGCAGGGGAGGAGGGTAGCAAGAGATCGAGGTAGAAGGGACTGAGGGAGGTGCTAGAGGTATAATCTTCAGAGTTTGTGTAGTAAGTCAGTTTCTGTCAAAAAGTCAATGAGAGAGTCAGGATTAAAGGAGGGGCCATCTGCAAGAAGGGAAGGTAAAGAAAGGGCCGCAGAGCGAAGACGTCGTTGGAGGTAAATTCTGCGTGCTCGTTGATAGAGTGGGCAGTCCAACAGGATATGTCGAACAGACACTGGAACCTGACAATGCTCACAGAGAGGG
>WNWK01012206.1:0-60697 GCA_009830355.1 Cherax destructor | reverse complement strand
TTTTTTTTGTGAATAAAATTAAAATGGAAAGTAAGAGTAATATAAGAGGGCCTGGAGACAGCAAGGGACATAGAAAATGTTTTTTTAGTGGGAATGTCTGCATTGTTTATTCTGGACCCTATTTTGAAATTGACAACTTTTTATTTTGATGAAATTGGCCAATTGCCAATTTCTGACCCTTTATTGGGTAGTTAAAATCGGAAATTGGTGGTTTCTTGTACTCAATCGATAGAACAAATGGAGTTCTAAAGAAATAGCTATGAGTTTGGTCGACTGGAACAATGGAATTTACCGAAAATAGGGCTCAAAGTCGGAAAAATTGCCGATCATATACAGTCATCCCTGGGTTTCGATTTTAACCGTTCCAGATGGATCGGCTACAACCAAAATGGGCGAAAACCAAAACTATTTTCCCATAAGAATAATGGAAATTCAATTAACCCGTTCCAGAAACCCAGAAGTTTGGAAAAAAATTTGGGGGGCATTAAAGATAATTTACATGCACAAATGAATGAACTCTATGTGGCACTTACCTTTATTGAAGACTGATGTTGCTGGATGGAAGAGAGGGAGGAGGGAGAGGGAAGAGACCCTATATTTTGGAAGGAGAATCCCCTTCCATAGGAATTTAGGTACCAAGTCCTTTTCCGGTCACTTCCCCGCATGCCTGCTACACTCCCTCCCCGCCTGTTACACTCCCTGCATACCTGCTACACTCCCTGCATACATGCTACACTCCTGCATACCTGCTACACTCCCTGCATACCTGTTACACTCCCTGCATACATGCTACACTCCTGCATACATGTTACACTCCCTGCATACCTGTTACACTCCCTGCATACATGCTACACTCCCTGCATACATATTACACTCCCTGCATACCTGCTACACTCCCTGCATACATGCTACAATCCCTGCATTCATGCTACACTCCCTGCATACCTGTTACACTCCCTGCATACATGCTACACTCCTGCATACATATTACACTCCCTGCATACCTGCTACACTCCCTGCATACATGCTACAATCCCTGCATTCATGCTACACTCCTGCATACCTGCTACACTCCCTGCATACATGCTACACTCCCTACATACCTGCTACACTCCCTGCATACCTGCTACACTCCCTGCATACTTGTTACACTCCTGCATACATGCTACACTCCCTACATACATGCTACACTCCCTGCATACATGCTACACTCCCTGCATACCTGCTACACTCCCTGCATGCATGCTACACTCCCTGCATGCATGCTACACTCCCTGCATGCCTGCTACACTCTTAAACTCCATTGTGTTTCTCACTTTCACTATCATATTTTTCTATTATTTCTTTCTTCATTTCTACAGTGTTCCTCACTTTCTTTACCAAAAAACTGGCACTAAGAGCTTTATTTGGGCCCATGGTAACTTATTTAGTAGTCACACACAATAATCAAGGGCCAAAAAGAATGAATTGTTAATAAATGTTTTGTATGAACTCCTGGGGTGATGTTCACTCAAGCATAAACAATGCTAGACTGCGTGACAATGTGCGTGGGAGGTGCGTGGGTGGCGGGCTACGGCCTTTGTATGTGCGCGGCACTGGTGGACAGGTCCCATACAGTCGGCGAAAACTAAAACAATCGGCGAAAACTGAGACAAATTTTCCCCGAAAAAAGTCGGCGAAAACCAAAATCGGGGAAAACTGGGACAATCGAAAACCAAGGGATGACTGTATATCACCGAGATCACTAACTTCGCGAGAGCGTAATTCCGTAAGTTTTCCATCAAATTTCATACTTTTGGTGTCATTACCATCGGGAAAATATTCTCTTATCATTTCATAAGAAAAAATAATTATTTTTTTTTTTTCGAAAATTTTGCGACAACAGGAGAGCACTCAGGATTAGGGGTTGCGACAGTCAAAGGGTTAAGAGGTTCATTAAATACTGGACCCGATTCACCTGGTATAAGGTCATACTCCTTCACTCTGCTTCCTGGCCTCGTCACTCCGACTTGTTCGCCTGACACTCCAGGCTTGCCCCGGAGGTGTAGCCTGGCACTATGCCTGCCACCAGTGCTGGTGGCAAGGTTTAAGTCTGGCATACTCCCTCTCTGGTCGTCAAACTTGACACTGGCACCATCCCTGGTAAAGTTATCGCCCAGGTCGTTTGTGGCACCACTGTCCTGTGGCACTCTGTAAAGAATCATTAAACTAGTGGTAATTGCTTCACAACTTCCACTGACATAACTGGCAGACTATCTATCACCTACATGTCATAAAAAAATATAAACCTGACTTTAAGATATGCAGCATTTCAAGTTTGTAGCAGATTTGAAGAAGCATTTTCTAGCTACTGGACTTAACCCTTTCAGTGTCCATCATGTAGATCTACGTCTCTGAGCTTAGGGCCCGTGACCTAGTTCTAAGTCATGAGCTCAGCTCATTCAGATGAGCTGTGAGCTGTAAATTTTGTCCTAGATATGACAGAATGGTTCTGTATGGCGAGTGTACACTGTAAAAAATCCTGCCTCACGCAGTGCATGATGGGAAATAAAACTGGTCTGGTCTGGCTTAAAATAGTGACTTTGAGGGGTTTTCTCAGATGTTTTTTATGGTTTTATTGGAAGATATACTACTGAAATTGAGGTAATTTTGATTGGTTTCAGGACCAGAAGTAGCTTAAAACTGAACAGTGGACCCTCGGTTTTTGTTGAAAATTCTTTCCAGAATGCTGTTTGAGTGTCGTTCCCGAACGAATTTGTTCCCATAAGGACAAATGTAAATTAGATTAGTCATTTCAGACCCCCAAAAATACACTTACAAAAGCACTTATGAAAATACACTTACATAATTGTTTGAGTTTGGAGGTGAACGAAAACCGAGGGTCCACTGTATTCCAGAGGATGCATAAGGCCTCCCTATACCCCCCACCCTGTTTTATGGGTTTTTAATAGGCCTAATTCAATTATTGGGACGCCATAAACCATGAACATTCGTTCCTTGTCATATTTTATTATCCAAGAAATAGAGTAAATCTTCTATTGTTGTGTGAATAATAATTCAACATAGAAGTCAAGTGTAATATAGGAGAGGCCTGAGGACATGACTAATGAACAGAGAAAATATTTAGTGCCAGGAATGTCTATACTCTTTATTATTATTTAAGAAGCAACTGTACTGTTTATTATTATTTAAGGAGCAACACAATAGGCCTAAAATAGACCTCAAAGTTGGCAAAATTGCCAATGTGTTAAATGGCTCCCAGATCACTAACTTTGTGCCAGTGTAACTCAATAAGTATTTATCATGTTTCTGATATCAATTTGGAATAAATGTAATAGATAGATAACCTTTATTACTAATATTAGTGTAATTACACAACATTTTATTAGCGCTAAGGCTAACATCCACCACCTATGACGACTCACCAGACACTACTCACCTCTCCCTCCCTACAATAGCTCCCCCCCACTTCATAACGATGTTAGATGGTGAATTTAATGTATTTTTCTGTAAGCTTAACTCGTTGTATGTGTATTTTACTTTTTTATTGTTTTCTGTAATACAGTGGTATCCCGACTTACGATGGTCCCCAAACTCACCCTTTTATGTAAGTTTATATGTTTAAATGCTTTTGTAAGTGTAATTTTGGGGGTCTAAAAGGACTAGTCTATTTTACATCATTCCTTATGGGGATAAATTCGTTTGGTAATGGCACTTGAACAGCATTCTGGAATGAAAAAATATCGTAAGTCGGGGTACCACTGTACAGTGGACCCTCGGTTAACGAATACCCCGGAAATCGTGCAATTATGTAAGTTCTTGTGGAAGTGTATTTTTGGGGGTCTGAAATAGACTAACCTACGTGAAATTTTTCCTTAAGGGAGTAAATTCGTTCGGTAATGGCACTTGAGCAGACTTCAGGAGTGAAGTTTTTACGAAACTCGGGGGTCCACTGTATATGAGTTATGC
Source organism: Cherax destructor (assembly GCA_009830355.1). Lineage (NCBI taxonomy): Eukaryota > Metazoa > Arthropoda > Malacostraca > Decapoda > Parastacidae > Cherax > Cherax destructor. The sequence goes on along the minus strand of WNWK01012206.1, from coordinate 56,728 downwards.
AAATTAAAATAAAGTTATGAAGTTGGAGTTTCATTTTTTTTTTCTAATGTATACATATTTAATTCAACATTTGGCATCATTACAAAGTGGGCGGAGCTACAGCAGAGGGAGAAGAAGCAGTGTGTATGTAACTCTTGATTCCCCATGACACTTCACAACACTATAAAATACGTATTGTATAATTATACTATTACAGGCCTCCCTCCAAAGCCAGCTCATGTCAAAAAAACATGTATATAGTACGATGGAAATAAATGGTATAAAATACCGACACAATGGAAAAATAAACACATAAGCAGTATAATGTGATCCTTTATTGACAATAAAGGATCACATTATACTGCTTATGTGTTTATTTTTCCATGTATATAGTACATTATTTTACGATGTTTATATGTGTTTTATGATTGCTCAGGTTCAATAGGTTAAGGAAGCAGTATTGTATTATATTTCCCTACAATATATTGGGGCACCAAACATTCGCGATTTTTCAACATTCACGAGGCTCTTGATCCCCTAACCCTCGCGAATATTGAGGGAGACCTGTATGTTGTTTTTACTGCTTAAGACTACAAATGTAACAGAAATAATAGTATTTACCTTAAATTGTGGGTGCTGGTGTTTGTGGATGAGTGTGAAGAGAGTGGAGAGTTATGCTGTGGCCCTAATGGGCTGAGATGGATAGTAAGTGGTTCTGGAACTGAAGTCGATGGTTGTACTGAGTGTCTCTAACTTTAATAAAGTCATTCAGTAAGTCAGTCAAGTCAGTCAGTAAGTCAGTCAGTCAAGTCATTCAGTAAGTCAGTCAGTCAAGTCATTCAGTAAGTCAGTCAGTCAAGTATTAGTAACCCATTCATGACTGCATATTGAACATTTCTGCTACTTTGAGCTCAATTTCAAGGTACTTTTCATCGTGAAACCAATCAAAATCATATCTATTTCTGTAAAATATCTTCCATTCTAACAAATGAGACCAAAAAAACGAGAATACAACCATAAAAACCATACGAAAATACCGAAAATACCGCTAAGGTGAGGCTAATGCCTTAGAAGTGAACTCCATTAATTATGGTCCGATTTCTTTCATTTTTAGTGTACGTTAAGAAGCATCTATCCATCATACATTGCCCAAGTTTCAATAAGATAGTCCAACAAACAACTGAGATCCAATTCCCTAGATCAAGAGCAAGAGCCCCTCACCAGCGTCAAGGAACCTCCCTTGAGGCCCTCTCGCATCTGGAAATTTCGCTCGTGTCTGGAAGCAAAAAATCAACTGAGCAACTGCTCTTATCTGGAAAAACTTGCACGTGGATGCACTCATAAGTAGAGGTTCCACTGTATTAACCTAAAATAAGATACAGTGGTACCCCGGTTTACGATATTTTTTCGTTCCAGAATGCTGTTCAAGTGCCATTACCAAACGAATTTATCCCCATAAGGAATAATGTAAAATAGACTAGTCCTTTTAGACCCCCAAAAATACACTTACAAAAGCATTTAAAAAAATAAACTTACATAAAAGGGCGAATTTGGAGACCATCGTAAACTGGGGTACCACTGCATATAATGTGCTCAAGAGTGATTTATCATGCATCCAACACCACTCTCATATTTTTCAATAACTTCTTTCTTAAATTCCATTGTGTTTCTCACTTTCTTTACCAAAGGAACTTTTTTTGGGGCTATGGTTACTTATTTCACAGTTGCACTTAATGAATAACCACCAAAAACAATGAATTATAGCAAAATGTTTGGATGAATGAGCAGCAGAAGCTTCCTCACTCTCCCAAAGACACAGCCAGACTGGTGGGAGCGGCTGGCAGCGGGCTGGTTGACGCGTCCCATATGGCTGATAAGTGAAATAATGGCCGATAACCGGAAGCCGAAAAACTGGCCTATAACCGAGTTGGCCGATAACAGGAACAGCTGATAACTGGGGGTCCACTTTATATTACAAAAATAGACATGATTTTGAATGGTTTACAGACTAAAAGTAGCTTGAAATTTAGCTCAAAGTAGTGGAAATGTTCGATTTTTGCCAATCTTCAAGAGTAAACAAATCACTTCATGCATCCAATACACGTCAACTGGTGGGTCTAATATGCATTTACAAATGCGCTGATAGTGTTTATACAATTACAGTGGACCCCCGAGTTTCGTAAACCCCGGAAATCGTACATTTATGTAAGTATAATATTGTAAGTGCTTGTGGAAAAGTATTTTTGGGGGTCTGAAATAGACTAACCTACGTGACATTTTTTCTTAAGGGGGTAAATTCGTTCGGTAATGGCACTTGAGCAGACTTCAGGAGTGAAGTTTTTACGAAACTCGGGGGTCCACTGTATTATAATAATGCTGTATTCTACATACTAAAAGTAAATCTTCTATTTTTTGTGTGAATAAAAATTAAAAATGACATGACATGTCTGCACTGTTTATTCAGGACCTTATTTTGAAATTGGTCTTTCTTGAATTTTGTGTGAAATTGGCCAAATTAGTAATTTCAGATTACTTTATTGGGTAGTTGAAATAAGTAAATGGGCAGTTTCTTGTACTCAATCGATAGAATAAAAGGAGTATGTACTAGCAAAATAGCCATGAGTTTGGTCGATTGGAACAGTGGAATTGGCCCAAAAAAGGGATCAAAGTGGGCAAAATCGCCAATGCGTAAATATTGCTGCGACTGCTAACTTTGTGAGAGCGAAATTCCATAAGTTTTCTAGCAAATTTTGTACTTTTGGTTTCACTGCCTTTGGAAAAAGATTCTCTATAATTTTATAAGATTTTTTTCTTTTTTTTTAAATTTTTCGACCCTGTAAGGAAGTTTGTGAGTAGGGGTCCTGACACTCAAAGGGCTAGCAATATTAATTTTGAAGTTCTGGACAATGAAAGGGGTAAACTGCTGCATTATTTTCACAAATTTAACTGCAAACAGGCAAAAATTATATAAAAACCTTCTAATAACTAAGCTATACAGTGGACCCCCGAGTATCATAAGGCTCATATTTCGTAAAAATTGTGTTTCGTAAGCTTTTTTCGATTTCGTGTATCATAAAATCCCTCGTGTTTCGTAACGTATTAGACCTGTCCGCCTGCTCTGCGCCTGCGCAGGACACCCGCCAGTGAAGCGTTGTTTACCATTGAGAGAACATTACCCAGCGTGCTCTTTCAAACATTCACAATACATTTGGTGTCTTTTTTGGTGGTTAAGTGATTGTCACTGTGAAATAAGTCACCATGGGTCCAAAGAAGCTTCCTAGTGGCACCCCAGTGGCAGCATTCATGCAGGGAGTGTAGCATTCATGCAGGGAGTGTAGCATTCATGCAGGGAGTTTAGCAGGCATGCAGGGAGTTTAGCAGGCATGCAGGGAGTGTAGCATTCATGCAGGGAGTTTAGCATTCATGCAGGGAGTTTAGCATTCATGCAGGGAGTTTAGCATTCATGCAGGGAGTGTAGCATTCATGCAGGGAGTTTAGCATTCATGCAGGGAGTTTAGCAGGATCATGCAGGGAGTTTAGCATTCATGCAGGGAGTTTAGCAGGCATGCAGGGAGTGTAGCATTCATGCAGGGAGTTTAGCAGGCATGCAGGGAGTTTAGCAGGCATGCAGGGAGTGTAGCATTCATGCAGGGAGTTTAGCATTCATGCAGGGAGTTTAGCAGGCATGCAGGGAGTGTAGCATTCATGCAGGGAGTTTAGAAGGCATGCAGGGAGTGTATCATTCATGCAGGGAGTGTAGCAGGCATGCAGGGAGTGTAGCAGGAAGGCAGGGAGTGGGGATTCCCCTTCGTAGAGGCTGAAGAATTCCTCCCCCAACAAGTGTTTAATTGTAATGAAACAGGCCTGTTTTGGAAGAAAATGCCCAACAGGACCTTCATTACTCATTACCTCATTACCCTATCTTCCAGATGCCTGCAACTCTCTTCAATAAAGGTAAGTAAATGTTATTTATTAATCTGCTTTGATTATTTAGTATGTGAATATTTTTTTGTGGAACGGATTAATTGTATTTACATTATTTCTTATGGAAAAAAAGGTTTCGAATTTCGTAAATTTTGTGTTAAGTAATAGCTCCTGGAATGGATTAATTACGATAGTCGAGGGACCACTGTACCAGTTTTAACTCGTTCTGAAGATGCATTCCAAGTACAGTGGTCCCCCGACTATTGGTCATAAACTGTTCCAGGAGCTAGACCTTAACTCAAATTACTCAAAACTTGAAACCTTATTTCCTATAAGAAATAATGTAAATACAATTAATCTGTTCCAGACACCCAAAAATATTCACAAAAAATTCATTTTGTAAAGATTAACTATATACTTTTACATACGCAAACTAACTAAATGACTAAATAATAAATAACATAATATTAAATAACACTTACCTTTATTGAAGAGAGTTGCTGGGATCTGGAAGATAGGGAGGAGGACAGGGGGAGGGGTTAATGTTTGGAAGGGGAATCCCCCTCCATAAGGACTTCAGGTAACAAGTCCCTTTCTGGGGTTACTTCCCTTCTTTTTCTTTTAATGCCACTAGGACCAGCTTGAAAGTCGCTGGACCACTGCCTCGAAAAATAACTGTCCAGAGTCCTCTGTTTCTGGGGACTCTTTAACATTGTCCTGAAGTGGGGCAAGATTCTGTCACTGAACATGTTGCAGATGTGGCTTGCTTCAGCTTGCTCAGGGTGGTGTTTTTCAACAAATGTCTGCACATCAGTCCATTTTTAACAAATTTAATTAATCTCTGAAGAAGTTACTACCTCACCCTGTCCAGCCTCCTCCTCTGAATCAATTTCATTAAATGTCGTCTGTTGCTGTTCCTTATGAAGCTCTTTCAGCTCTTCAGTGGTTAGGTCTACCCTGTGCTCCTCCACCAACTCTTCCACATCCTCACCACTCACCTCCAACCCCAGGGACTTGCTCAATTCCACAATAGAGTAAACAACAGGCACAGGGTCAGGGTCAGGGTATGCCTCAAATCCTTCAAAATTCCTCTGTTGGACACAACCTGGCCACAATGGTCTCCAAGCAGAGTTCAAAGTCCTGGAAGTCACTCCCTCCCAAGCCTTACTTATAAGGCCTATGCAATGGACGATATTGAAGTGATCTTTCCAGAACTCTCTTAGGGTCAACTCAGTGTCCGAGGTCACTTGAAAGCACTTTTCAAACACTGCTTTGGTGTACAGTTTTTTGAAGTTAGAAATGACCTGCTGGTCCATGGGCTGGATGAGAGGAGTGGTGTTAGGGGGCAAGAACTTCACTGTGATGAAACTGAGGTCCTCAGACAAATAGTCTTTCAAGTTGTGAGGATGAGCAGGAGCATTGTCCAGTAGCAGGAGGCACTTGAGACCCAATTTCTTTTCCAGGAGGTATTTCTTCACACTAGGGCCAAGCACTCCAGTGAACCATTCCACGAAAATTTCCCTAGTGACCCATGCCTTGGTGTTATCCTTCCAGTACACACAATTTATTCTTGTTAACATTGTGTTTCTTGAAGGCTCTGGGATTTTCTGAGTTATACACTAGTAAAGGCTTCACTTTACAATCACCACTAGCGTTACCACACAACATGAGAGTTAGCATGTCTTTCATAGGCTTGTGTCCTGGCAGTGCCTTTTCCTCCTGAGTAATGAAGATCCTGTTTGGCCTTTTCTTCCAAAACAGGCCTGTTTCATCACAATTAAACACTTGTTGGGGTTCAATTTTTTCAGTGTCTACGAACCCCTTAAATTCAGACACAAATTTTTCAGCTGCACGTTTGTCTGAGCTGGCTGTTTCACCATGCCTCACAACACTGTGTATGCCACTATGTTTCTTAAATCTCTCAAACCAGCCTTTGCTGGCTTTAAAATCACTCGCCTCAGCACTGGTTCCAGGCATTGTCTTGACAAGATCTGCGTGCAACTGCCTTGCCTTTTCACAAATTATCGCTGTGGAAATACTATCACCCACTATCTGCTTTTCATTGATCCACACCGCCAACAACTTCTCAACCTCATCCACTGTTTTCGATCTATTTTTCATTAACATATCAACCCCTTTTGCAACATTTGCTTCCTTGATTTCTTTTCTCTTTGCCAGGATAGAGGTGATAGTAGATGTGTTTTTGTTGTACATCCTGGCAAGCTCACTCACACGTACACCACTCTCATATTTTTCTACAATCTCCTTCTTGACTTCGATGGTGTTTCTCACTTTTTTTACCACAGGGGTGCCACTAGGAAGCTTCTTTGGACCCATGGTGACTTATTTCACAGTGACAATCACTAAACCAGCAATAAACACAACAAAAGTACGTATTGTGAATGTTTGAATGTTCTCTCAATGGTAAACAACGCTAGACTGGCGTCCTGCACGGCGAGGCGTGCAAGCGCGGGGAAGCGGACAGGTCTAGTACGGACCGATATTCGAGGGAATGACTGATAGACGAGGGAAACATTGACCGAAAAAAGCGCTCGAAACACGAAATCACCAATATTCAGAATCACCGAAACACGAGGGATCCCTGTACAGTGGAACCTTGGAAATCGAACACCTCGGCAATCGAACAAATCGGAAATCGAACACTTTTTTTTTAACAAATTTTGTCCCAGTAATCGAACACGTTCCGCCAATCGAACAAGTGCGTACCAGACCTGTCCGCCCAGGCGCGCTTGGGTGCCTCGCCATGCAAGGGTCGTGAGCCAGTCTAGCGTTGTTTACACTTGAGTAAACATAACCCTGTACGTTCATCCAAACATTTCACAATTAATTGTGTTTGGAGTTTGTTCATTAAGTGCGACTGTGAAATAAGCTACCATGGGTCCCAAGAAAGTTCCTAGTGGTACCCCTATGGTGAAGAAAGTGATTAACACCATAGACATGAAGAAGGAAATAATACAAAAATACGAGAGTGGTGTGCGAATTTCTGAGCTTGCCAGGATATACAGTGGTCCCTCCGTTTTCGTGCTTAATCCGTTCCAGAGGGATCGACTAAAACTGAAATCAACGAAAACTGAAGCCATTTTCCCCATAAGAATTAATGTACAGTGGACCCCCGAGTTTCGTAAAAACTTCACTCCTGAAGTCTGCTCAAGTGCCATTACCGAACGAATTTACTCCCTTAAGGAAAAATTTCACGTAGGTTAGTCTATTTCAGACCCCCAAAAATACACTTCCACAAGAACTTACAAAATTATACTTACATAATTGCACGATTTCCGGGGTATTCGTTAACCGAGGGTCCACTGTAAATTCAATTAATCCGTTTCAGACACCCAGGAGTATTAACAAAAAATAATTTTTTAGAGATTAAATATAGATTTACATGCAGAAAAGAATAACAAATAAATATTAAGCACTAATAACATGTATAAATGAACATTTAACATCACACTTACTTTTATTGGCGACTCTTGTTGGTGTATGGAAGATGGAGAGGAGAGAGGGAGGTGAGTTTATTGTTGGGAGGCAGGACAAAATGCTTCAATTTGACACTAATATCAGCTCTACGGCTTATTTATCTATCACAGTTCATCTAATATGACATAATAAACAATATAAATAACATAAAAACGTGATATACACTCTAGAATGAATAAAATATGTCTCATTACGAATATTAAGTACATAGTCTTTAAGTTACTAGATTAAGCTGCTCCTAATGCCATGGCATGTCAGTGGCTCTCCTTGCACTCAATTTACATTGTAATTACCAATACCTATGTAATCTGCAATCTGCAAAGAAATTTTAATGTGGTGGCGGGCATACTCGGTCCAGCTATGAAAACATTTTCCTATTCTTTCCTCCTTCAGACGCATTAGTATAAGAGAAAACGGAGTTTGTAATGCTAACTGCATTAGATCACTTATTTCCAGTCGCTTCAAGATGAACAGGAATCATTCCTGTCCAGGCTGGCTGGTAACAACAACAGCAGCAGCAACAACAACATCTGGTTTGTTGACAAAACTACCGAAACTTCTACACTCTCATTCTCTCTCGTTTATTCATTTAATCTTGTTTACTCACCTCTCACTCTACATTAAGACTGCCTCTTACCACCACTGCCTTTCATCACCACTGCCTCTAACACTGCCTCAACCAACAAACAAGCACCACTGCCTCTCATCACCACTGCCTCTCACCACCATTGCCTCTCATCACCACTGCCTCTCACCACCATTGCCTCTCATCACCACTGCCTCTCACCACCATTGCCTCTTACCACCACTGCCTTTCATCACCACTGCCTCTAACACTGCCTCAACCAACAAACAAGCACCACTGCCTCTCATCACCACTGCCTCTCACCACCATTGCCTCTCATCACCACTGCCTCTCACCACCATTGCCTCTCATCACCACTGCCTCTCACCACCATTGCCTCTTACCACCACTGCCTCTCATCACCACTGCCTCTCACCACCTCTGCCTCTCATCACCACTGCCTCTCACCACCACTGCCTCCCATCACCACTGCCTCTCATCACCATTGCCTCTCATCACCACTGCCTCTCACCACCATTGCCTCTTACCACCTCTGCCTTTCATCACCACTGCCTCTAACACTGCCTCAACCAACAAACAAGCACCACTGCCTCTCATCACCACTGCCTCTCACCACCATTGCCTCTCATCACCACTGCCTCTCACCACCATTGCCTCTCATCACCACTGCCTCTCACCACCATTGCCTCTCATCACCACTGCCTCTCATCACCACTGCCTCTCACCACATCTGCCTCTCATCACCACTGCCTCTCACCACCATTGCCTCTCATCACCACTGCCTCTCACCACCATTGCCTCTCATCACCACTGCCTCTCACCACCATTGCCTCTCATCACCACTGCTTCCCATCACCACTGCCTCTCATCACCACTGCCTCTCACCACCACTGCCTCTCACCACCTCTGCCTCTCATCACCACTGCCTCTCACCACCACTGCCTCCCATCACCACTGCCTCTCATCACCACTGCCTCTCACCACCCCTGCCTCTCACCACCACTGCCTCTCATCACCACTGCCTCTCACCACTTTGCTACGATTTCTTTCTTTAATTCTATGGTGTTCCTCACTTTCTTACCAATGGACTGACACTAGGAGCTATCTTTGGGCCCGTGGTGGCTTATTTAGCAGTCACACACAATAATCAAGGGCCAAAAACAATGGATTGTTAAGAAATGTTTTGTATGAACTCGCAGGATAATGTTCACTCAACCAGAAACAATGCTACACTGCCTGAGAATGTGCGTGGGAGGCGGGCTTGCGGGCTTTGTATGTGCGCTGGGCACTGGACAGGGTTCCGGACCAAGCACGAAAATGGAGGGAATCACACGAAAACAGAGGTCAATTTTCCCTGAAAAAACTGCACGAAAACTGAAATACACGAAAACAGAAATACACGAAAACGGAGGGATGACTGGCAAAAACAGGTCAACTATCGCTTCTATCCTGGCTAAGGAACAAATCAAGGAAGCTGATGTTGCAAAAGGTGTTAATATGCTAGCCAAAAATAACCACAAATAGTCGAAGAGGTTGAGAAGTTGTTGCTGGTGTGGATCAAGGATAAAGAGTTAGCGGGTGATAGTGTGTCGGAGACAATCATTTGTGAAGTTGCATGCCGATTTTGCAAAGAAAATGCCTGCAACCAGTGCTGATTGTAGTGTTAGTGATTTTAAGGCCAGCAGAGGCTGGTTTGAGAGATTTAAGAAGCATAGTGGCATACACAATGTGGTAAGGCATGGTGAGGCTGCTAGTTCAGACAAACGTGCGGCTGAAAAATTCATTACTGAATTTCAGGACTACATAAAGACTGAAAATACCGAACAAGTGTTCAATTGTGACGAAACAGGCCTGTTTTGGAAGAAAATGCCCAACAGGACCTACATTACTCAGGAGGAAAATGCACTGCCAGGACACAAGCCTATGAAAGACAGGCTAACTTTTATGTTGTGTAGTAATGCTAATGGAGTTTCAAAGTGAAGCCTTTACTCGTGTATCACTCTGAAAATTCCAGAGTGTTCAAGAAACACAATGTCGTCAAAAATAAATTGTGCGTCTTGTGGAGAGCTGGTCAGAATGCATGGGTCACAAGGGAACTTTTCAGTGATTGGATCCATGAAGTGTTTGGCCCAAGTGTGAGAAAATACCTAAAGGAAAAGGATTTGGGCCCCAAGTACCTCCTGTTACTGGACAATGCTCCTGCACATCCTCAAAACTTGGAAGACCTACTGTGTGAAGACTTCAATTTTATAAAAGTGAAATTCTTGCCTCCTAACACCACTCCTCTTCCCCAGCCCATGGACCAGCAGGTCATTTCCAACTTCAAAAAACTCTACACAAAAGCAGTGTTTGAAAAGTGCTTTGAAGTGACCTCGGACACTGAATTGACCCTTAGAGAGTTCTGGAAGAATCACTTCAATATCTACAACTGCATAGGCCTTATAGGACTTTGAACTTTGCTTGGAGACCATTGTGGCCAGGTTGTGTCCAACAGAGGGATTTTGAAGGGTTTGAGGCTGACCCTGACCCTGTCGACCCTGTGCCTGTTGTGGAAGGTATTGTGGCATTGGGGAACTGCCTGGGGTTGGAGGTGAGTGGTGAGGATGTGGAAGAGTTGGGGAAGGACCACAGGGTAGAGCTAACAACTGAAGAACTGCAACAGCTGGAACTGGAACAGCATCAGACCAGAGTTGAGGCTATTGATTCACAGGAGGAGGAAGAGGGACTGTTTGAGGTGCCTTCTTCAGAGATTAAGGAGATTTGTTCAAAGTGGAATGATGTTCAAAAGTTTGTTGAGAAATACCACCCTGAGCAAGCTAAAACAAACCATATCAGCAACATGTTCAATGACCAAACAATGTCCCACTTCAGGAAAATGTTAAAGAGGCGCCAGAAACAGAGGAGTGTGGACAGTTATTTTGTGAGACAAGGGTCCAGTGACTCTCAAGCTGGTACTAGTGGGATTAAAAGACAAAGAAGTGAAGTAACCCCAGATAGGGCTTTGATACCTGAAGTCCTTTTGGAGGGGACTTTCCCTTCCAAACACTAAGGGGAGGCATAACCAATTTGGCCTTTTTTTTTTTTCGTCTGATTTCATTCATTTTTTTGCACGTGAAGACGTGTTTATGAACATTATTCTCTGTGAGTTTCAATAAGATAGCCCTAAAAACAAAAGAGAAAAAAAATATTTACTGAAAATTCCAAGAAGATTCCATTTGAAAATTACCCTTGCCTAAATGGCACAACGAAAGGTGGATTTGAGACTTGGTACGTATAAAACAATGCTAGTGCGATTTTCTCACGGAAGGTATTCATGTAATTATCTCTAGTTATTCTACAAAAAAATAAAGTTCCTCAGTTTTTGTTATTTGTAAAATATCTTGTACTTTACTCCAACTCAAATCCAAAAATATTTGAAATATTGCAAATACCTTTCGCCACATTGTAAAACTATCAGTGTTTTATGATTCCTGTCAATATTATTGCATTTACTTCAATAATAAATGGTATGGTTCATCAAATAGGTCAATAACTTACTTCCGAGATTACGCGTGAAACGTCTCCGGTCTTGGAAATATTTTTTTTCCGCGAAAATCACTCCTGTTTTAGTGTTTGCTGGTGATCTAGTGTTGTTATCCCCTCCAAAACACCATTTTCTCTTACTAAAATCTTACTCAATGTCATAGAGGACGATATAGATGGAAGGGAAATCATTTTATTTTGATAATCTCGAAATAGAGTCACCATATTATAGCCTATTTTATTAGTTCTAGTGTATATATCATGTTTATATGTCTTTTTTAGTGTTTATTAAGTCATATTACAAGACCACGTACGAGTTAATGTGCAAAGTAATGAAATCAAAGAAACACGATTGCTAGGAAAACAAGGTAAACCTAGTATAATGATCCGACTTCACTCATATGATACAAAAAAGGACCTAATTAAATCAGCAATTACAGTGAAAAATGGAGTATACATCAATGAGTGCCTAACCAGGAAACGTCAAAACCTTCTGTTTAGGTTGAGAAAACTAAAACTGGAGAACAAAATCCATCAGTGCTTCGCTCATGATGGGAAAATACTAGTTCGAAAAGTATCAACAGGTCAGCAATTTTCTATATCAAATGAACGTGATCTCACCAACTTCCTTAGACAAGCTGACATTACCATTACTGATTAGCCTATTGTCCTCAACACATAATATACGTGTGGTGTATTAGTGTATGTTACTACTACATTGTGAAATTTTTTGTACTAACTATATACTAGCTAGTACCAACTACCTCATACACTATGTACTTTATTTTTAGTGCTATTACTTGCTTAAACTTTATAATATAAATAAAATCTTGCTTCTAAGTTAATTTTATATCATATTTACTATCTGTCCATTTAATTTAATCCCCATTTATATATTCTCTTGAAATAGTTCCCAACAAATCAATACCTAGTACGTACTGCCTTTCATCCAATAACTCCTTTACTTGAAGCTTTAAAAGATAATTAAGGTGCTAATTCTGGTGCTAAAGTGTTTTACTCTTTTTATTTACTATTATATTCCCTAAAGTGTTAACTCTCATAATTAAGGTGCTAATTCTGGTGCTAAAGTGTTTTACTCTTTTTGTTTACTATTATATTCCCTAAAGTGTTAACTCTCATTGTTTACTATTATATTCCCTAGTTTTTATTTTTAAAAAATCTAACTGCCACAGTTCTTATATTAATTTTTATTATAATAATTAAGGTGCTAACTCAGGTACTAATTTACTTTACTTTCATTGTTTGCTATTATTTTCCCTAGCTCCTTTATTCTCAGCTTTAGTAAAACTACCATAGTTCAATTAATTGCATTTGTACAAATTGACTAAGGTACAAATTCACGTGCCAAGAACTCTTTCAAATACCTTATATCTCTGCAAACAATTATTAAAAATTTGTAATAATCAAATAGTTACTAAGAATTTAATCTAGTACCATATTATTAAGTTTAGTATTATCTATTATTCTCAGGTCTAGTTATAGAATCACATCAAATCTTATGATTACAGGAATTGATCCTGATATCAACCTATTATTAAATGACTTACATGATTCCAACAGCAACTGCAACTATTACACAGCAGATCAAGCAAAGACATTACTCAGAGCCAACAATAACATAACTATCTTCAATTACAATGTTAGATCTTTGAGCAAACATTATGATGACCTCACAGCTCTACTCCAATCCCTCCAGACTAATATGTCAATCATCACACTCACTGAGACCTGGCTAAAGCCTGATACTACAGATGTCTATGCCATCCCAGGTTACACAGCCATTCACAACTGTAGGACAGATCAGCGAGGGGGTGGAATAGCTATATATTACTCAGATCAACTTGAATGTATCAATAACTCTTGCATAAGGGATGAGCATGGAGAATATATTATAGCTAAATTTAAATCAAAAGACCTGCAAAAAACCCTCACAGTGATAAACATCTACAGATTACCACAGTCAAACATTCACCCTTTTAGTGAAAAACTAGGTAACCTGATAACTGATGCACACATGAACAAAGACCATTTGCTGCTCACAGGAGATTTCAATATAAATCTCCTTCATGACCAGGACCCACAAGTAACAGAATTCACAAACACTATGAGCAACTGCTTGTTACTACCAACAATATCAAAACCTACAAGAATCTCCGAGACTAGTACAGTGGTACCTCGACTTACGATGGTCCCCAAACTCACCCTTGTATGTAAGTTTATTTTTTTAAATGCTTTTGTAAGTGTAATTTTGGGGGTCTAAAAGGACTAGTCTATTTTACAACATTTCTTAAGGAGATAAATTCGTTTGGTAATGACACTTGAACAGCATTCTGGAATGAAAAAATATCGTAAGTCGAGGTACCACTGTACTTCATTACTAGACCACATCTGGACTAATACTATATCCCCTCTAAAATCAGGCATAATCACAGACAACACCACAGACCACTATCCGACCTTTCTCATAACTAACCTTGGTAAATTGCCCCTAGATATTACAAAAGTTACCTTCAGACTACATAATGAGTCAGCTGTAAATAACTTTATAACAGCTATGATTAACATTGACTGGGATAATGAGTTGAAAACATATACAGATACTAATGAATGCATCAAGAATTTCCTTAACAAAACCCACCACCTCTATAACAAACATTGCCCTAATAAAACTAAACAGATCACAGCTAAGAGACTTAACAATCCCTGGCTAACACCCAGCATCCTTAAATCCATTAACAAAAGGCACCAATATGAAAAACAATACAGAAGGGACCTAATAACCAGAGAACAATCCAAATGCTACTCATCAATCCTTACCAGCCTGATAAGAAGATCAAAAAAATTGTATTATGAGAACAGACTCCAGAACATAAAAGGTGATATGAAAAAGACCTGGAAGACCCTATCTGCAATTCTAGGAAATAATAAGATAGCGAAAAACAACACCATCAAATTATCAAGAGCAGATGAACCCCTACTCTCACCTACTGAGACAGCAAACAGACTTAATATTTTCTTCTCCACCATAGGAAAGAATCTAGCGAGTAAAATCCCAAGCTCAAACACCCGTCCAACAGACTACCTCACAAACACCTACCCTAATACGCTATTCCTAGCTCCTACCAACCCAATTGAAGTCTCACTCATAATCAACACCCTTAAAAACAAGGCAGGAGACATAAATAGCTTACCAACTTTTATGTACAAAAAAGCTTCACAAGTATTGTCACCAATTTTATAGACCAATTTCTAATTTACCATTGCTTTCTAAAATCTTCGAAAAATTAAATCATAGACAAATCTATTCCTACCTCGTCTCACACAATGTACTCAACCCCTGTCAATTTGGATTCAGGACAAACAAGAGCACAAACGATGCTATTATGCACATGTTGGAGTTAATATATACAGCACTTGAGAAGAAAGAAGTCCCACTGGGAATCTTCATTGATCTACGCAAAGCTTTTGATACAGTCGACCATGATTTACTGCTCACAAAATTAGCACACTATAGTATAAGGGGGCACCCACTCAACTACCTAAAGTCATACCTCACCAACAGAAGCCAATACGTGTACACAAATGGAGCGAACTCTTCCACACAACAAATTACAGTCGGAGTCCCTCAAGGAAGTGTCCTGGGGCCACTCCTATTCCTCATTTACATAAATGACCTACCGAATGCATCACAACTACTCAAACCCATTTTATTTGCAGATGACACAACATATGTCTTCTCTCACCCAAATCCAGTTATACTGGCCAACACTGTTAATGCCGAATTACAGAAAATATCAACATGGATGACGACTAACAAGCTTACTCTCAATACTGACAAGACCTACTTCATACAGTTTGGAAGCAAAGCCACAAATGTTCCACTTAACATAACGCTCAATGGTACACCCATCACAAGACTCACAGAGGGAAAATTCCTAGGAATCCACCTTGACAGTAGCCTTAAATTCCAAACACACATAC
This sequence comes from Cherax destructor, assembly GCA_009830355.1. Lineage (NCBI taxonomy): Eukaryota > Metazoa > Arthropoda > Malacostraca > Decapoda > Parastacidae > Cherax > Cherax destructor. Next base: position 41,217 of record WNWK01012206.1, on the reverse strand, counting down.
AACAAATTTCCAAGAAAATCTCGAAGACAGTAGGCATATTATCAAAGATACGCTATTATGTACCACAATCAGCTCTCCTTGCACTATATCATTCACTTATCTACCAGTATCTCACCTATGGAATCTGTGCATGGGGATCAACAACATTAAATCACCTTAGACCACTCATAACACAACAAAAGGCCGCAGTTAGAATGATAACAAATTCCCACTCTAGACAGCATACTCCACCAATATTCAAAAGTCTCAAACTACTCACAGTAAAGAACATTCATACTTACTCTTGTGCCTACTACATATATAAAACTTTACACTCTAATATAAACCCTCCGCTCAAAATTCTCCTCACCAACTTTAATAGGACCCATGACCACAACACAAGACACAGATCACTTTTTGATATACCCCGTGTTCATATCAACCTATGTAAAAATTCTATGCACATAAAGGGCCCCAGAATCTGGAATTCATTACCAGTAAATATTAAGATAATCTTGTCTGAAAATCAATTTAAGACTCAACTCAAAAACCACCTACTCACCCAAAACTAAATGATCATACTATAAACTACTTTGAAAAATGCTCATTATTACTTTCCTATACGATAATCTCAATTTTTAGTAATATGTTACTATTATGTTACCCCCTTCTCAATCAAAACTAAATACTCATATTATAAGTTAATGTCAAAAATGCTCAATGTTATTTTCCTTAAGATAATCTCAATTCCATATTACCATTCAAGAATCTTATCACCTGTAACAATCTAATATCATTATATAATAATTTAAACAGTAAAATTTCATCATATTGTAATTTTGAAAGCAATTTTTAACTAGAATAAACTCAATAAATTTCTCTAATATTAAGTACATAGTCTTTAAGTTACTAGAATAAGCTGCCCCTAATGCCATGGCATGTCAGTGGCTCTCCTTGCACTCAATTTACATTGTAACTACCGATACCTATGTAATCTGCAATCTGCAAAGAAATAAAATTTACTTTACTTTACTTTACAAAATTCTGATGATATTAGCGTAATATTAAAAAAAAATTCCCGACTCCCGGGAGTGTCCAGAGCAGGAATGTTCCCAGCGTTCCTGATTGGCTGGAAGTCTTCGGATAAACCCAGCCTACTCTCATATGATGCCAAATAGTCAATTATACCATTAGAATGAATAATACAAGAAATAGCAATAAAAAAACAGAAAAAAAATGAAAAAAATTACGGGATGCGAGCAGTCATGTTGGTGGCGCCGATGTCACTATACATGATATAAATAGCTGTAATTCCTTGTAGAAACGTCAAAGGACATTGATTCTTGTACCATTGTGTTGCCAGAGAGTTGGGCTATTTTTTCTATATCAATATCTCAATTTTCATATTTTTTCGATTATCGCTCGCGAGCCACGCGCATCGGGAGTTGTTATGCCTCCCCTAAGCCCTCCCTCCCTCACTCCTCCTCCCTATCTTCCATATGCCATCAACAATCTTCAACAAAGGTAAGTAAAAATGTTATTTTATTTGTTTAAATATTTAAATAGTACAGTCAACCCCCAGTGCTCGACGGCGTCGGAGGTCATCCAAATCGGTGTTCAACGCGTTTTTTGACAAAAATTTTGGCTCGGTATTAGCCGATCCGCTCAGAGTTTGCTATTCGTTCCAGACGCGTACGCGTGACCCAGCTGGGCCCGGGCACTCCACAGAGCGTCAGTGTGCTATTGTTTACAAGCGAGAGCGACCACCACCCACGCATTCATACCAGTATATTGTCATTATTCCACTGTTTTTAGTGCTTGCAACTGCTAAATAAGCCACCATGGGCCCCAGGAAAGCTCCTAGTGCCAAGCCTGTGGTAAAGAGTGTAGCAGGAATGCAGGGAGTGAAGCAGGGATGCAGGGAGTGTAGCATTCATGCAGGGAGTGTAGCATTCATGCAGGGAGTGTAGCAGGCATGCAGGGAGTGTAGCAGGCATGCAGGGAGTGTAGCATTCATGCAGGGAGTGTAGCATTCATGCAGGGAGTGTAGCATTCATGCAGGGAGTGTAGCATTCATGCAGGGAGTGTAGCAGGCATGCAGGAAGTGTAGCAGGCATGCAGGGAGTGTAGCAGGCATGCAGGGAGTGTAGCATTCATGCAGGGAGTGTAGCATTCATGCAGGGAGTGTAGCATTCATGCAGGGAGTGTGGCATTAAAAGAAAAAGGCCAGTAACCCCAGTGTTGCATGCAAAGAGTACGTACCCTTTATTCGGAGCATGTTAAACACACCCACATAGGCTCCCATCCAACCAGCGAACCATCGTTAAGGGTTTGAGATGGGGCTCCATCATCAAATCAACGACTCGGTTCAGGCAATCATAATGCGAGTTTGACAATGGAAATTTACCACTCGCAAATTTGTCATTGTCATTCCTGCATTGAGCTGGTTGTGGTACGGTTGTGTCTGTCTATTGGCTGCTGTTTTGCCTTGACGCCTGTGGCATGCACTATTATTACTCTCTCTGTACATAGTGTACATAATTGTACAAAGCCTTATAAATACTTGAAGGAAATACAAATTGCTTGGTGAAAGAAATACAAATTCAAAGCATTTTCTACTGTGTTTCTTTGCTCCAAGCTCCCTTTTACACTCAGGAGAACAGGCTATTGAACCTGAGGTTGTAATACCCAGAAAAGAACTTGCCACCTGCAGTGTTAATGGAAGGGGATTCCCCTTCCAAACACTAGCATACTACTCCATCCTCTCCCCTCCTCCCATCTTGCACACATCAACAACTCTTCAATATATGTAAGTGACAAGTTATTGTACTATTATTTCTTTATTTCTCATAAAATTGTGTGTAATTTAATGTCAAAAAGTTCTAAAAAATATTTTATTTTAATACTTTTGGATGTCTGGAACGGATTAATTTTATTTCCATTATTTCTTATGGGGAAAATAGAATCTGAGTTCGACCAAACCAGTGATCGATGGGCCCTCTGGAACGGACTAACGACGAGAACCGGGGGTTGACTGTACAGTGGACCCTCGGTTAACGAATACCCCGGAAATCGTGCAATTATGTAAGTATAATTTTGTAAGTTCTTGTGGAAGTGTATTTTTGGGGGTCTGAAATAGACTAACCTACGTGAAATTTTTCCTTAAGGGAGTAAATTCGTTCGGTAATGGCACTTGAGCAGACTTCAGGAGTGAAGTTTTTACGAAACTCGGGGGTCCACTGTACTGTACAGTGGTCCCTCGGTTTTCGGTCATCTCCAAACTCGAACATTTATGTAAGTGTATTTTCGTAAGTGCTTTTGCAAGTGTATTTTTGGGGGTCTGAAATAGACTAACCTACGTGACATTATTTCTTAAGGAAGTAAATTCGTTTGGTAATGGCACTTGAGCAGCATTCTGGAAAGAATTTTCGGTGAAAACCGAGGGTCCACTGTACATGCATTTATTTAATAATTAATCTCATTAAAATGTATTTTTTTTTTTTTAATATTTTTGGGTTTCTGGAACGGATTAATTGTATTTCCATTATTTCTTATGGGAAATATTGATTCGATTTTCAAACATTTCGAATTTAGAACAAGCTCCTGGAACGGATTATGTTCGATTTCCGAGGTTCCACTGTAATCACATTTAAACCCAAGCAATATTTTTGTTAATAAAACTTACAAACTAGCACACACACAACTAATTAATAACATGATCATTCCTCTGAGCAAGTCAAACATGCAGTGCAAGTTTCAATACAATCTGAAGATGCATTCTCAAGCAATTACATTTAAACCCAAGCACTATTTTAATAAAACTAACAAATTAACACATAAACAACTAAGAACATGTTCATTAATTTAAGCAGTCAAATAAGCAGTTTCAACCCAATCTGAATATGCATTCTCTAGCAATCACATTTAAATTCCATCACTATTTTCCTTAATAAAACTAACAAATTAACACATAAACAACTAATTAACAACATGATCATTCCTCTTAAGCAAGTCAAACAAGCAGTATAAGTTTCAACCTGATCTGCAGAGGCATTCTCCAGTTCCAGTTCTGAAACCAAGCAGGTGGAAATTGACCACTCAACCATCATTCCATCACTCTTTTGTTTTAGCAAAGAAATAAATGCATCATCGGGTAGTTTTATTAATGTGCGTGAGCTAGAGAATGCTTTCTCTGGTAGGCTTTTAGTCTAAATTGCTGTATTCTGCACAAGAGAAGGCTCGTACCTGGGGGAAACGTCGGGGGTGAAACGTAGCCTGGGCACTGTCGGGTGGGACTGTCCAACCAACCTGAGGAAGATTATTAATGTATAATTATCACTAATAAGTACTCAATAATTATCATCAATGGGTAGAATAAATTATTATGTACAGGTATGATATATGTGGAATTTTTTTTTAAATTTTCCTGTAATTAGTGTGTAAGAACTGATGGGGATAATAATGTTTATCTGAAAATGTGTAGATGTATATCTTCAGTAACTTTTAAAAGATGTTCTGAGGCCTGGTCACAGACCGGGCCATGGGGGCATGACCCCCAAAACCCTCTCCAGGTATACTCCAGGTATACATGAGAACTAATATTCTCTATTCCAGTAGATCCCCGAGTTTCGAACGCCTCGGCAATCGAACAAATCGAGTTTCGAACACTTTTTTAGAACAAATTTTGTCCTGCCAATCGAACACGTCCCGCGTTTCGAACAAGTGCGTACCAGACCTGTCCACCCAGGCACTGCCCGCGCAGGCTCATGAGTCAGTCTAGCTTTGTTTATCCTCCAGTGAACATTACCCTGCGTGCTCATCCAAACATTTCACAATTAATTAATTATGTTTGGAGCTTGTTCATTAAGTGGTAGAGGCAGTGGTAGAGAGAGGCAGTGGTAGAGGCAGGCAGTGGTAGAAGCAGGCAGTGGTAGAAGCAGGCAGTGGTAGAAGCAGGCAGTGGTAGAGAGAGGCAGTGGTAGAGGCAGGCAGTGGTAGAAGCAGGCAGTGGTAGAGGCAGTGGTAGAGAGAGGCAATGGTAGAGGCAGGCAGTGGTAGAAGCAGGCAGTGGTAGAGGCAGGCAGTGGTAGAGGCAGGCAGCAGTAAAGGCAGGCAGGGGTAGAGGCAGGCAGTGGTAGAGGCAGGCAGGGGTAGAGGCAGTGGTAGAGAGAGGCAGTGGTAGAGGCAGGCAGTGGTAGAGGTAGGCAGTGGTGAGGCAGGCAGTGGTAGAAGCAGGCAATGGTAGAGGCAGGCAGTGGTAGAGGCAGTGGTAGAGAGAGGCAGTGGTAGAAGCAGGCAGTGGTAGAGGCAGGCAGTGGTAGAGGCAGGCAGCGGTAGAGGCAGGCAGGGGTAGAGGCAGGCAGAGGTAGAGACAGGCAGCGGTAGAGGAAAGGCAGGGGTAGAGGCAGGTAGCGGCAGAGGCAGGCAGTGGTAGAGGCAGTCTTAATGTAGAGTGAGAGGTGGATAAACAAGATTAAATGAATAAACGAGAGAGAATGAGTGTGTAGAAGGTTCCCGAGTTTTGTAAACAAACCAGTTGTTGCTGCTGTTGCTGTTACCAGCCTGGACGCGAATGAATTCTGTTTACTCCATGAAGCCGACTGGAAAAACATGTCATATTTATGCTAATTTATATGTTTATATGTTACGTAGCATGTTTATTATAATTTTGAAAAAAATATCATAAATGGATTAAGCCAACTGTCTATATTAACGTTTTATATGCCTCAGAGTGATTATTATTGTGCTATTATTATCATTTTTAATGCGCCTCAAAGTGATTATTATTGTGTTATTATTATCGTTATTAATATGACATTTTCAAGACTAATAACACACTCTTAGTGATTTTAATGTGTTCCTGCATGCCAGCACAGGCGCAAGTTGTGGAGTTTAAAGCAGTTAAGTTCAGTGACAAAGTGTAGCATTAACCCTTTTGGGGTCGGTGCCGTACTAGTACATTTTACGGGCAGGGGTTGGTGCCGTACTAGTACGCGTAAATTCTAGCGGACTCAAATTAAGCGGGAAACAGCTGGTAGGCTTAGGGGTGAGAGAATGGGTCTGCGTGGTCAGTGTGCACAGTAGGAAAAAAATCGGGTACCCAGTGGTGCATTGTGGGAACACCATTTCAGTATACCTTGTCCACCATGCCTCGCAGCAAGAAACACCTTACTCCTCGGCGAATTGGAACACTTTTGTTCCCCAGTGACAATTCTAACAGTGATGGGGGTGTCAGTGAAGGTGACTTTCAAGGTTTTGAGGCGGTTGTGACCAAAAGTAATGACCATAATACCGGTATTAGTGAGGAAAACCCAGACGACCCACAACCTTCCACCTCTGGTGCTGTGGTGTCTTGTTCACGTTCAGTTGTACCAGAACGAAGGAAGAAACTCTTATTTACTCATATCCAGGACTCAGATGTGAGGAATGGTGATGATAGTGATAGTGAATATGAACTCCAAGCTCTTCAAAACAGTTCCAGTAGCGAGAGTGAAGGGAATATTCACCAGTGAAGCGTCAGTATATATGACGGTATATGCGCTCTGGTAGTGTGCCATATGCACTTCCAAGGGTTAGGAGTACATTTAGGAGTACATCCTGTGGGTGTACAACAGGCACAGATAGTGAAAATGAAGATGATAGTGTTGCAATTGGGATGAGAAATGTGGATGCATCTGGTGGTGGTGGTGGTAGTGGTGGTGGTGCCAGGCCTGAGTCACCAGCAGTGGACCATGCTGCCACCCACGTCGCTGAGTCAGCTCAGCTACAACAAAGGCCACTCTCACAAACCCACCCACCCCCACAACCTCCACTCCCACAACCCCCACAACCACCTGTAAATATCCAGTACCCACCAGCAGACCGCACCTGGGATTGGCAGGAAGCTGATAATTTTCTTCCCAATCCCCATCAGTTTGATGAAAGTCTAAGTGGAATACGCCCATCCTGTCCACTTGGAAACAATGCCACTGAACTGGAATGTTTCAAGTTATTCTTTGACGAACCCCTGATGGAAATTATTATCAGGGAAAGCAACAGATACTTCGATTACACCATAGCAAACACAATTCTTTCACCAAAATCATGTCTACACCAGTGGAAGGAGACAACTGTGGCTGAGATGTATCTTTTCTTTGCCACAATAATGCTTATGCCACATGTGTATAAGCACCATGTCAAATCATACTGGTCGACAGACCGCCTGATTGCAACACCAGCTTTTAGTGATATTATACCAGTGAATCGATTTGTGCCACTGTTACATATGTTACACTTCTCAGACAAAACCAGGCCTGACAGAAACGACAGGTTATATAAGATTAGGAATGTGTTTCTGTATCTGAAAGAGAAATTCAATATGTATTTTTATCCCTTCAGGAAGCTTGTTATTGATGAGTCTTTGATTCTGTTCAAAGGTAGACTGTCATTCAAGCAGTATATACCAAGCAAAAGGAAACGCTTTGGTATAAAGTTGTTTGTGCTTTGTGATTGCTACAGTGGTCTTGTATTGGATATTAATGTGTACACTGGAAGTAATACATTGAAAGATACCAGGAAGTTACTGGGTATCTCTGGTGATGTGATTAGAACGATGATGTAACCATATCTTGGTAAGGGGCATATATTATATACTGATAACTGGTACACAAGCCCCTGCCTCAGTGATTTTTTGCGAGTGAACATGACAGATGTGTGCGGTACAATGCATGGAAATCGTAAGCATATGCCTAGGTTTGATGCAGGTACTCGTAGAGGTGAGGTGCAGGCGTTTGCTGCCAATGATATCATGGCATTTCAGTGGCATGACAAACGAGATGTCACACTGTTGTCATCAGTTCACCCTAATGAAATGGCAGACAGTGGCAGGCAGAATAGAGAGACCAATGAACCCATTCTAAAACCTGCAGCTGTGATGGACTACACCCTCAATATGTGTTCAGTGGACAAATGTGACATGCAGATTGGGTTTGCTGATTGTGTTCGAAAGAGTTATAAGTGGTACATAAAACTCTTTTTTCACATTCTGGACATTTCCATGCTCAATGCTTATAATATTTATAAGTTGAAGACCACAAACAAACCACCATATGGCGAATTTTGTTTGTCTGTGATCAGACAAATAATCACCAAGTACCAAGGAACACCACCTGCAATAGAAGACCGCCCACAAAATTACCAACAACTACCCTTTCGTCTGAGGCATTGAGAACACTTCCTAATGAAACTGCCTGCTACTGCTTGCAAGAAAAAGGCTCAGAAGAGGTGTTATGTCTGTGCACATACAAAAAGACGCCCACAGCAACGCAAAGACACTCGTTTTATGTGTGAAGAATGTGAAACACCACTGTGCATGACACCATGTTTCAAAGACTTCCACAGGCTGCAGAACTTATAGGAACATGTGCAGTGACTCTATATGTGTATATATATGATTGAACAATAGTAATAAACAATATTTTACATTGTACATTTTTGTAAATATGTTTTGTAAACAAAATAATGAGAACAAACTTTATGCGGTTATTGTGTAATATTCAACAAGTGAATATTTGAAAAACAGCACTTATATTGGTCTCACAGGCCATAAAAGTTATTTGAAAAAAAAAATTAAAAACGATAAGAAAACAACTCGAAAAAAATAAATAACAGTTTACCAGCCAACCGGCAGTCAGCGATGTTGCCATAAGCGGTTCAATTTCTGTCAAATTGAAGTCTCCATATCTCCGTAAGTATTGATCGCAAAAATTTTTTGTTTAGCCTATTAGATTTAGAAAAAAAAAACTACCATTTCATCAAAAAAAAAAAAAAAAAAAATTCCGAATATTTTTTGACCCTGAGAATAGGTTTCCGAGAAGGCCTGTCGACCCCCAAAGGGTTAAGTGTAGCATTAAGAGTGTAGCGATTAAGCGATAGAAAAAGGACAAAATGAAATAAACTCCTGACAGTACGTACAGTGGACCCCTGAGTAACGTAAGGCTCATATATCGTAAAAATCATGTAACGTAAGCTTTTTTCGGTATCGTGTATCGTAAATGGACTCGTGTATCGTAACGTATTAGACCTGTCCGCCTGCTCCGCGCATGCCCTGCGCCTGCGCAGGACGCCAGTGAAGCGTTGTTTACCATTGAGAGAACATTACCCAGCGCGCTCTTTCAAACATTCACAATACATTTGGTGTCTTTTTTGGTGGTTTAGTGATTGTCACTGTGAAATAAGTCACCATGGGTCCAAAGAAGCTTCACAAGTCGATAAAGGCTATAGCACCAGCCAGTGATAAAGTGTAGCAATGGAAATAAGTCACTCTGTCTGACTTTTTTGGGTTATCCTAGGTTTTCTACACATATGCTGCTATGTATGATAATCTATGTATAACTGGATTTGTGTATACCTGAATAAACTTACTTAATTAAGTAAGTTAAGCGATTAATCGATAGAAAATGACGACATAAAACTTAACTCCTACAATGTTGTTTGAGGAATATAGGGACACTGACAAGAGCGCCGCCCTCTGCCACCATCTCCTCCAAGGTAAGTGTAAGTATTTCTTATTTATATAAATGTGAATATTTCTTATTTATAAATTATGCACATTGTTTGTGTGAATAGTGGTGGTGGCCTGCTGCTGCTACCCACCACAGCTTATGGTCGGTGGCCCTTATACCCAACAACAACAACAACACACTCCACCAGTCCTTACATTCGTAATGACATGTTTTATTCATTCTAGAGTTTATATCATGTTTCTATGTTATTAATATTTTTTATTATGTCATATTAGATGAATTGTGCTAGATAAATAAGCTGTAGAGTTAATATTATTGTCATATTGAAGGACTATCTTGTCCTGCCTCCAAACAAACTCTCTCAACTCTCTCATACGCCAACAAGAGTCTTCAATAAAGGTAAAACTTATTTAACTGTTCATTTGTCCATTATAATTAGTGCTTTATATTTATTTCTCATTGTTTTCTGTATTTAAAACTATAGTATTTATTCTTTAAAAAAATTAATTTTTTGTGAATATTTTTGGGTGGAAACGGATTACAGTGGACCCCCAGTTAAAGGCCGTTCCTGTTAAAGGCCAACTCGGTTAGAGGCCGGTTTTTCGGCTCCCGGTTAGAGGCCATTTTTCGGTTAGAGGCCGTATGGGATGCGTCTGTCCGCCGGCTGGGGCCGCTTGTGCTTCAGTTTGCCTGTCTCCCTCGGTGCGTAAGGAAGCTTCTGCTCATTCATCCAAACATTTTGCTATAATCCATTGTTTTTGGTGGTTATTTATCAAGTGCAACTGCGAAATAAGTCACCATGGCCCCAAGGAAAGTTCTTAGTAAAGTTCCTTTGGTAAAGAAAGTGAGAAACATGATAGAATTCAAGGCAGGCAGGCATAGAGGCAAGGAGAGTAGCAGGCATGCAGGGAGTGTAGCAGGCATGTAGCAGGCATGCAGGGAGTGTAGTTGGTGGAGTGACTCTCAAGGTGATCCTAGTGGCAATAAAAGACCACAGAGAGAGCTTTGCTACCTGAAGTCCTTATGGAGGGGGATTACCCTTCCAAACACTAACTCCTCCCTCTTTCCTCCTCCCTATCTTTCAGAAGCCAGCATTAGTCTTCAATAAAGGTATGTAATACTGATTTAATTGTTAAAAAAAATATTTTTTTGTGAATATTTTTGTCTGGAACGGATTAATTGTATTTACATTAATTCTTATGGGGAATATTATTTTGGTTAAAGGCCATTTCGGTTTAAGGCCCAGCTTCTGGAACGGATTACGGCCTTTAACCGAGGGTCCACTGTACAGCGGTCCCTCGGTTTTCGTGCATCTCCAAACTCGAACATTTATGTAAGTGTATTTTCGTAAGTGCTGTTGCAAGTGTATTTTTGGGGGTCTGAAATAGACTAACCTACATGACATTATTTCTTAAGGAAGTAAATTCGTTCGGTAATGGCACTTGAGCAGCATTCTGGAACGAATTTTCGGCGAAAACCGAGGGACCACTGTAATTGTATTTACATTATTTCTTATAGGAAATAAGGTTTCGAGTTTCGAAATTTTCAAGTTAAGGTCTAGCTTCTGGAACAGATTATGACCGACAGTCGAGGGACCACTGTATTTATAAACAAGAAATATTGTTTTTTTGTCAAGGCTGAGTACAGTGGACCCTCGGTTTTCGTTGAAAATTCTTTCCAGAATGCTGTTCGAGTTCCACTACTGAACGAATTTGCTCCCATAAGGACAAATGTAAATTAGATTAGTCGTTTCAGACCCCCAAAAATACACTTACAAAAGCTCTTACAAAAATACACTAACATAATTGTTCGAGTTTGGGGAGGAACGAAAACCAAGGGTCCACTGTACCATGAAGAGCGAGCGAAGTCCATATGACATTGTATAAGGGCTATACATAGGGTCCTGCGACCTTCAGTAGGTAGACACTGTGTTCGTCTCTAGAGGAACTTCAGTCTGGCATTCGCTTTCTTTACTACACTGTTCCCTATCAGGTCTCCTGACATGCATGGGTCAAAGGGGATTCTAAGATATTTTACTGAGGAAACTGAAGTGATGGGTTCCCCATTACACCGGACATTAAAATTATTTACCCTACTCAGTTTATGTACCAAAGAGTATGGCTTCCGTTTTCCCGAGGTGTAACGATAGTTACACCTCGGAATTTTCGGCGAAAACCGAGGGACCACTGTAACTGTATTTACATTATTTCTTATAGGAAATAAGGTTTCGAGTTTCGAAATTTTCGAGTTAAGGTCTAGCTCCTGGAACAGATTATGACCGACAGTCGAGGGACCACTGTATTTATAAACAAGAAATATTGTTTTTTTGTCAAGGCTGAGTACAGTGGACCCTCGGTTTTCGTTGAAAATTCTTTCCAGAATGCTGTTCGAGTTCCGTTACCGAACGAATTTGCTCCCATAAGGACAAATGTAAATTAGATTAGTCGTTTCAGACCCCCAAAAATACACTTACAAAAGCTCTTACAAAAATACACTTACATAATTGTTCGAGTTTGGGGAGGAACGAAAACCAAGGGTCCACTGTACCATGAAGAGCGAGCGTAGTCCATATGACATTGTACAGTCATCCCTCCGTTTTCGTGTATCTCTGTTTTCGTGTATTTCAGTATTCGTGCAGTTTTTTCAGGGAAAATTGACCTATGTTTTCGTGTGATTCCCTTTATTTTCGTGCTTGGTTCGGAACCCTGTCCAGTGCCCAGCGCACATACAAAGCCCGCAAGCCCGCCTCCCACGCACATTCTCAGGCAGTGTAGCATTGTTTCTGGTTGAGTGAACATTATCCTGCGAGTTCATACAAAACATTTCTTAACAATCCATTGTTTTTGGCCCTTATTATTGTGTGTGACTGCTAAATAAGCCACCATGGGCCCAAAGATAGCTCCTAGTGTCAGTCCTTTGGTAAAGAAAGTGAGGAATACCATAGAATTAAAGAAAGAAATCGTAGCAAAGTGGTGAGAGGCAGTGGTGATGAGAGGCAGTGGTGATGAGAGGCAGTGGTGGTGAGAGGCAGTAGTGATGGGAGGCAGTGGTGGTGAGAGGCAGTGGTGATGAGAGGCAGAGGTGGTGAGAGGCAGTGGTGATGAGAGGCAATGGTGGTGAGAGGCAGTGGTGATGAGAGGCAGTGGTGCTTGTTTGTTGGTTGAGGCAGTGTTAGAGGCAGTGGTGATGAAAGGCAGTGGTGGTAAGAGGCAGTCTTAATGTAGAGTGAGAGGTGAGTAAACAAGATTAAATGAATAAACGAGAGAGAATGAGAGTGTAGAAGTTTCGGTAGTTTTGTCAACAAACCAGTTGTTGTTGTTGTTGCTGCTGTTGTTACCAGCCAGCCTGGACAGGAATGATTCCTATTCACACCTTGAAGCGACTGGAAAGAAACGGTGGTAGAGGCGGTGATGAGAGGCAGTGGTGGTGAGAGGCAGTGGTGGTGAGAGGCAGTGGTGGTGAGAGGCAGTGGTGGTGAGAGGCAGTGGTGGTGAGAGGCAGTGGTGGTGAGTGGCAGTGGTGGTGAGTGGCAGTGGTGGTGAGAGGCAGTGGTGGTGAGAGGCAGTGGTGGTGAGAGGCAGTAGTATTGAGAGGCAGTGGTGGTGAGAGGCAGTAGTGGTGAGAGGCAGTGGTGGTGAGAGGCAGTGGTGGTGAGAGGCAGTGGTGGTGAGAGGCAGTGGTGGTGAGAGGCAGTGGTGGTGAGAGGCAGTCTTAATGTAGAGTGAGAGGTGAGTAAACAAGATTAAATGAATAAACGATAGAGAATGAGAGTGTAGAAGTTTCGGTAGTTTTGTCAACAAACCAGTTGTTGTTGTTGCTGTTGTTGTTACCAGCCAGCCTGGACAGGAATGATTCCTGTTCACACCTTGAAGCGACTGGAAAGAAACGGTGGTAGAGGCGGTGATGAGAGGCAGTGGTGATGAGAGGCAGTGGTGGTGAGTGGCAGTGGTGGTGAGAGGCAGTGGTGGTGAGAGGCAGTGGTGGTGAGAGGCAGTGGTGGTGAGAGGCAGTCTTAATGTAGAGTGAGAGGTGAGTAAACAAGATTAAATGAATAAACGATAGAGAATGAGAGTGTAGAAGTTTCGGTAGTTTTGTCAACAAACCAGTTGTTGTTGTTGTTGCTGTTGTTGTTACCAGCCAGCCTGGACAGGAATGATTCCTGTTCACCTTGAAGCGAATGGAAATAAGTGATCTAATGCAGTTAGCATTACAAACTCCGTTTTCTCTTATACTAATGCGTCTGAAGGAGGAAAGAATAGGAAGATGTTTTCATATCTGGACCGAGTATGCCCGCCACCACATTCGTAATGAGACACATTTTATTCATTCTAGAGTGTATATCACGTTTTTATGTTATTTATATTGTTTATTAGATGAATTGTGATAGATAAATAAGCCGTAGAGCTGATATTAGTGTCAAATTGAAGCATTTTGTCCTGCCTCCCAACAATAAACTCGCCTCCCTCTCTTCTCTCCATCTTCCATACATCAACAAGAGTCGCCAATAAAAGTAAGTGTGATGTTAAATGTTCATTTATACATGTTATTAGTGCTTTATATTTATTTGTTATTCTTTTCTGTATGTAAATCTATATTTAATCTCTAAAAAATTATTTTTTGTTAATACTCCTGGGTGTCTGAAACGGATTAATTGAATTTACATTATTTCTTATGGGGAAAATGGCTTCAGTTTTCGTTGATTTCAGTTTTAGTCGATCCCTCTGGAACGGATTAAGCACGAAAACGGAGGGACCACTGTATAAGGGCTAGACATAGGGTCCTGCGACCTTCAGTAGGTAGACACTGTGTTCGTCTCTAGAGGAACTTCAGTCTGGCATTCGCTTTCTTTACTACACTGTTCCCTATCAGGTCTCCTGACATGCATGGGTCAAAGGGGATTCCCAGATATTTTACTGAGGAAACTGAAGTGATGGGTTCCCCATTACACCGGACATTAAAATTATTTACCCTACTCAATTTATGTACCAAAGAGTATGGCTTCCGTTTTCCCGAGGTGTAACGATAGTTTGTTGTCTACTAACCATTTGCTGCAGGACCCCAGCTCTAGTGTTATTACATTAGCTATATCTTGTGGGTCTTTACCTGACACTAACAGAGCATTGTCATCCGCATACAGTAGGAGTTTGCACTTGACACTGATGGGTATGTCGTTTACATAACACAGAAATAATAAGGGACCCAGAATACAACTTTGGGGAACTCCACATTCTATCGGCTGGGGTTCTGATTCCGTTTTGCTGATTTTGACAATTTGTTTCATATTGCTAAGATAGGACTTTAACCAGTCTATGGAACCTATGCCGATAGCTTGAAGCTTCTTACATAATATATTGTGGTTGACAGTATCGAAGGCCTTTTGCAAGTCTGAGGATATCATTCCTATGAGGTTCCCTATTGACATTTCAGTTCTCATGTAATCCATCAGATTAATTAGGGAGGTGTCGGCTGAGTAAGATCTAAAGCCTGATAGGTAACTATGAAGAATGTTGTTGTCATTTAGATACAGTGGACCCCCGACTTTCGGTCGGTCTGAGTATCGGTCAATTCGAGTTTCGATGGCTTTTTTCGGTCCAATTTTCCCCCGCCAACCGGTCATTCCCCCAACTATCGGTCCGGGTACCAGACCTGTCCCCCTGCCCGTGCTTGCGCACCTTGCCGCGCAGGCATCGTGTGCCAGTCTAGCGTTGTTTACCATTGAGAGAACATTACCCAGTGCGCTCATTCAAACATTTCACAATAAATTTATTGTGTTTATTGCTGGTTTAGTGATTGTCACTGTGAAATAAGTCACCATGGGTCCAAAGAAGCTTCACAAGTCGATAAAGGCTATAGCACCAGCCAGCAATAAAGTGTAGCAAGTAAGTTAAGCGATTAAGCGATAGAAAATGACGACACAAAACTTAACTCCTACAAGAGTGCCGCCTCTGCCACCATCTCCTCCAAGGTAAGTGTAAATATTTCTTATTTATATAAGTGTGAATATTTCTTATTTATAAATTAATGTGTAAATATTTCTTATTAATAAATTAAAGTGTAAATATTTCAAATTTATAAATTATGTACATTGTTTGTGTGAATAGTGGTGATGGCCTGCTGCTGCCACCCACCACGGCTTATGGTCAGTGGCCGTTATAAACCCAACAACAACAACAACACTACCACCAGTCCTTACATTCGTAATGACATGTTTTATTCATTCTAGATTTTATATCATGTTTCTATGTTATTAATATTGTTTATTATGTCATATTAGATGAATTGTGCTAGATAAATAAGCTGTAGAGTTGATATTATTGTCATATTGAAGGACTATCTTGTCCTGCCTCCAAACAAACTCTCCCAACTCTCTCATAAAGGTAAAACTGATTTAACTGTTCATTTGTCCATTATAATTAGTGCTTCATATTTATTTCTCATTGTTTTCTGTATGTAAAACTATAGTATTTATTCTTTAAAAAATTAATTTTTGGTGAATATTTTTGAGTGGAAACGGATTAATTGTATTTACATTATTTCTTATGGGAAATAAGGGTTCGACTTTTGAACAGTTCGAGTTAAGGTCTAGCTCCTGGAACTGATTATGACCGAACCTCGGGGGCCCACTGTACTTAACTACTTGACAGTACACTGCCCTCTCTTGAAGATAGGAGTAACTATGGCCTCCTTGAACCCCTCCGGTACAGTATTAATGATGATGGACAAATTTATTATGTGAGCAATGGGGATTGGCAATTCAGAGGAACCATCTTTTAGGAACTTAGAAGGGATGTTATCTGGGCCGGTGCTCTTAGTTGGGTTTAACCTGCTTAGTTCTTTTTGCACGAAATCATGAGATACACTTTCTAGGTGACAACTGTTTGGGGTTACCCCTTTATTGGTACAGTATGTTTTAAACTTATCAGAGTCTGTGTTAAAGGTATTTGATGCAGCCAGTAGTTTACTTACTAGTGTTGATGCGACCGTTGTGTAGTATGAATTAACCCTTTGGGGGTCGACAGACCTTCTCAGGAAAGTGTTCCTGGGGTCGAAAATTTTTTGGAAAAAAAAAATAATTTTTTCTTATGAAATGATAGAGAATCTTTTTCCGATCATAACGCCACCAAAATTATGAAATTTGATCGAAAACTAACGGAATTATGCTTTCGCGAAGTTAGCGGTAGCCATGACACTTACGCATCGGCGATTTTGCCCACTTTGAGCCCTATTTTCGACAAATTTCAATGTTTCAGTCTCCTAAAATTATAGCTATTTCGCTAGAACTCTATTTCTTCTATCGATTGAGTACAAGAAACCGCCTATTTACCAATTTCATCTACCCAAAATAGTGGTCAGAAAATGGCAATTTTCCAATTTCACACAAATTTCAAACGATGCCAATTTCAAAATAGGGTACAGAGTAAACAAGGCAGACATTCCTGGCACTAAAATAACATATTCTCTGTTCATTAGTCAAGTCTCCAGGCCCCTGTTCCATTACTTTTGCTTTTCATTTTGAATTTTTATTCTCACAAAAAATAGAAGATTTACTGTTATGTATACAACTGCATCATTGTAAAAATGGTATAAATAATATCAGAGCACTTGTGCATGAATATAAGACTCGCCAGTTGATGTGTATTGGAGGCATGGTGTTATTTGTTTACTCTTGAACATCGTCAAAAATCGAACATTTTCGCTACTTTGAGCTTAATTTCAAGGTACTTGACATTGGCATACCAATCAAAATCATCTCTATTTCTGTAATATATATTCCATTCTATCAAATGAGACCAAGAAAACGAGAATACATCAATAAATACCACACGAAAATCGACTGCAAAGTCGAAAAAAACGGTCAGAGTTTTTTTTCTCTTATTATGCAGTGTGTACTGCAGGATTTTTTTTATACTGCGCACACTGACCACACAGACCCATTCTTTCATGTGTATGCCTACCAGACGTTTTCTGCTTAAATTGAGGTCGCTAGAATTTGGACGTACTAGTACGGCACCAACCCCTGCTCGTAAAACGTACTAGTACGGCACCGACCCCCAAAAGGTTAAAACAATTTGCCCCTTTAGTTGTTTTGTGGCATACTTCGTTATCGATATTTAGTACTATGTTAGATCTATCTACTGGTTTATGGCTATACCCCAACTGTTTTAATTGTTGCCAGAACTTTCTAGAGTTACTCTTGTACTCTTCGATTTTTGAGCAATAGTGCCTTGCCTTTGCTCCCTTTACAAGCCTCTGCCCTCTGTTCCTCACCCTTTGGAATTCATTTAGCACTGCAATATCCTGTCTGTTTGCCTTAAATCTTTTTAGTAACTGGTCTCTGAATTTCATATTATCTCAGTAGTCATCCAGGGTTCAGTTCTCTGTTTAATCCTAACCTCTTTAACTGGTGCAATATTATCAAGGATGGCAGCGAACATTGTTATGAGTTTTTCCCAGGCATCATTTACATCTGTGCAACTTGTTATCACTGTCCAATCACAATTGTGTAGCCTATTTACCAGTGTTTCTTAACTGTAGTTTCTAGTTTATTTCATTTTTATAGTCCTGTTTAGGCCTATCTGTTCCCTAGATATTTTCCTGGTGCAGTTAATGATGAAATGATCACTAAGGCCTGTGGTAATGACACCTGACTGACTAATGTTCTCAAAGCAGTTACAAAGTATGTGGTCAATTAGGGTGGCTGAGAACTGTGTAATCCGGGTTGGTGTATTA
The DNA here is from genome assembly GCA_009830355.1 of Cherax destructor. Taxonomy (NCBI): domain Eukaryota; kingdom Metazoa; phylum Arthropoda; class Malacostraca; order Decapoda; family Parastacidae; genus Cherax; species Cherax destructor. The sequence goes on along the minus strand of WNWK01012206.1, from coordinate 23,005 downwards.
ATTAGTTGAGTGTAACTATTTAAACCTAGAATTTGCTTATACAGTGGAACCTAGAGTTACGAGTGTCCCAACATACAAGTTTTTCGAGATACGAGCCATTGCTTGGTCGATTTTTTGCTCTGAGTTACGAGCCAACAACCGAGTTATGTGCGAGCTTTCCCCGCTTCTCCTCAACCCACAACCCACACACCTCACTTGTTTATCTACGATTTCATGCTTTAATTCCATGGACATCATCTTCTTTTTCTTCTCAGCACTGTCCTTTGCACTTGCTTTCTTAAGACCCATGGTTAGAAAAAAGAAATTTAGCAAAATAACTGTAGAAAATGCAAGCAAAGCACGAGAGAAATGCTTCCACGGTGAGGCAAACAGTGCACCGTGCCAACTAGTGGCGGTGTTCTGAAGCTCCTCATTATTATTATTATAATTATTATTATTATTATTTTTATTATTATTATTATTATCATTATTATTATTATTATTATTATTAATTTAGGAAACTGGAGCACAGATCCAATTCCCTAGATCAAGAGCCCCTCACCAGCATCAAGAAACATTGATGCTGGTGAGGGGCTCTTGATCTAGGGAATTCGATCTGTGCTCCAGTTCCCTATAATAATAATAATAATAATAATAATAATAATAATAATAATAATAATATTAATAATAATAATAATAATAATAATAATAATAATAATAATAATAACAAGTGAGCTTCAGTTCCCTATATTAATAATACAGTAGACCGTCATTTAACACGGTAGTTGCGTTCCTGAAAACGCCGTGTTAGGTAAAACCGTGTTAGATGTACTGAAAAACTTAGGGAAAAAAAGGGTTACTTTCCAAGGAGCCCCAAAAAAGCCAAACAACTTATTTATAGGCCTCCACATCTTACAAAAATAAAAGTGAATGTGTAATTGTAGTTCACTGTTGTGATGTATTATGCTGTTTTTATTGCTTAAGATTACAAATGCAACAGAAATACTTAATGGTATTTCTTACCTTAAATTGTGGGTGCTGGTGTTTGTGGAGAGTTATGCTGTGGTCCTACTGGGCTGAGGTGGATGGTAGAGATTCTGGTACTGAAGTCGATGGTTGTACTGGAGTGTGAATAAATTCTGTAATGGATTTCTGTTCTATTTTACCCTACAGTACATTATACAACTGATAGTAAGGCATCAGCTGCTCTAGACACCATTTCAGGGTCCTCTTCAGTGAAAAAGTCTAACTTTAAGTCAGTCAGTAAGTCAGTCAGTAAGACAATCAGTTAGTCAAGTCAGTAAGTCAGTCAGTAAGTCAGTCAGCAAATCAATCAAGCCAGTCAGTCAAGTCAGTCAGTCAGTTAGTCAAGTCAGTAAATCAGTCAGTAAGTCAGTTAGTCAAGTAAGTCAGTCAGTAAATCAATCAGTAAGTCAGTCAGTAAATCAGTCAGTAAGTCAGTCAGTAAATCAGTCAAGTCAGTCAGTCAAGTCAGTAAGTCAAGTCAGTCAGTCAGTCAAGTAAGTCAGTCAGTAAGTCAGTCAGTCAGTAAATCAGTCAATCATCACACACTCATATTTACTTCATTCTTTTTATGAAATAAACTTTTTCATTTTCATTTTCATGTGCACAAAGTGACACTTCATTACGGCCACAGGCTATCTCTTGTCTAATATCTCTATTTCCTTCGTAAATTCTAAGACTTAAAAGCTTAAACCATTTCTTGCCACTTTCAGCAACACTTGTATGCCTACTGGGTGCCATGATTGCATGGCAGATTTAAGATATGGCAATTAGAAGATCTAAACTCAATCCACAAACAAAAATAAACACAGCTAGCTCCTAGCAGAGGATGGTTCTACACACATACGAACTCAAGGATGGGACAAGGGTGATGGGAGTGGTGGAGGGTGGCAGGGGATGGCGGTAGGTCTCCCTCGTTGACTCAATGGTCTAACCTACAGCCAGAGTGTATCCCGCGGGCGACACTCCAAATTTTTTCCCCTCCGCAAACTGAACCGTGTAAGGTTAATTTTATGAAGTGTTATTCAAAAATATGCCGCAATTCTTCAATAGTGCTATAACCAAAATGTGCCAAACACAATCGTGTTAAACGATGGTCTACTGTAATAATAATAACTAATAATTGTTGTGGAGCACTTTAAATGTCATGTGTGTTTCATATAGGTTTGGCAGCTGACATTTAAAGTGCTCCAGAGTGATTATTATTATTTTTATTATTATTATTACCATCAACATATTTTGTTCACTGAGTTTAATCATTTGTTAAGCTGCCACGAGAGACACAGAGAATGTAAACACACATACAAACACACCAGCTAACCCCTTTACTGTGAACTTCTTTTGCACTTCTTCCATTTTCCTCTTGTTTTTCCTCTTCCAAGTGCTGCTGCACTTCTGACTCTATCTTGTACTATGGGGTGCACAATAAAGTACAAATATGTTGTAGTCTTGGAGACTGTGAAAGCTAGTGTACTGAGTGGCTGTAGGAAGGAGATTGAGATGCTTGACGCTGAGATGGTGTGCTGCCCGTTTCCATGACCCAAGTTCTCGTATGGCATACAATACCGACTCGTTGGAGAGCCATCGTAACTCTGAGTAGTCGGTAAACAAGTACATCGGTAAGTGAGGAGAGGCTGTACTGTATATACAGCAGAACCCCCGTATCCGCTGGGGATACGTTCCAAGCCCTACCACGGATACTGAAAACCGTGGATAGTAGCAAACACTATATACAAATTGCTTTTTTGTTTACATATATACCTATGATGTTGAGTTTTGGAGGGGTGTAGGGATGGAGGTTGTAAGCAATGAGGTGGTGTGATGGTAACCATGTGGGTGGTAGTGTGGATGATGAAGTAATTAGGGTGGCTGGTGTCTACATGTCTAGGAATGTAGATGGCATATTGGGTGTGTGGGCTGTGAAAACATGTGTAAGGTGTGGGTGTGGGGCTAGGGGAAAGAAGCTATGGGGGAATGGTGAGTGAAAGCATGAGTAACATGTGGGGCCATGTGGGCTTGAAGTTGTGGGAGAGTGATGTGGTTGAAAGGTGTGCTTGTCGGTGGCCTGGTGTGGGTGGTGACTTGGCGGGTGATCATGCAGCTGGTGGTAATGAGCGTCATGTGTAACTAAGTGATTTGGTATGTGGATGGCATGTTAGGGTGAAAGGTCAGGCAAAGTGGATGGGTGAGGATATGTGGCCTTGAGGGAACAGTGGTTGTGAGGAAATGGTGGTTATAAGGGAATGGTGGTTGTAAGGATATGGTGGTTGTAGGAAATGATGATTGTGGGGGAATGGTATCGGTGTGAGCGTGTGGCTATGGGGAGGGGAGGAACTGTATGGGCGGATGGTGTGGGTGAAGGCATGTGGCTGTGGGGGACTTGTGTGGGTAGAGGTTGCTAACTGGAATGGTGTGTGGCCGTGGGGAAATTATATGGGCAGGAGTTATGGGTGGGAGAGGCAGGATTGAGTTAGAGGCATGGTATGGGTGAAGGCATGTGGCCATGGGGGATTTATAGGGGCAGGTGGTATAGGAAGGGGTTGTTGTTGGGTGTATAGGGAGGGTATGGCCACAAGGGGGGGAGTGAATGAACCCAGACCACTACCCTCACTACCCACCACCACCACCAGTTCCCACCAACCGCCACCACCTCCCACTGCTACCACTACTACTGCTGCTGAGAAGACGACTTCAGGCAGTGCCAGTAAGAGATGTTTTCTGCCAAATCTTATTGAAACTTTATATGACCATGTTTTATGCAGTCTTATTCAAAGAATAAAAAGTTAATAAAATAGGAAGATACAGTAGACTGTTGTTTAACACGGTTTTGTTTGGCACATTTTGGTTATAGCACTATTGAAGAATTGCGGCATATTTTTGAATAACACTTCATAAAATTAACCTTACACTGTTCAGTTTGTGGAGGGGAAAAAATTTGGAGTGTGGCTGTGGGTTAGACCATTGAGTCAACAGGGGAGACCTACCACCATCCCTCGCCACCATCCACCACTCCCACCACCCTTGTCCCAGCCTTGAGTTCATGTGTGTGTAGAACCATCCTTTGCTAGGAGCTAGCTGTGTTTATTTTTGTTTATGGATTGAGTTTAAATCTTTTAATTGCCATATCTTAAATCTGCCAAGCAATCATGGCACCCAGTAGGCATACAAGTGTTGCTGAAAGTGGCAAGAAAAGGTTTAAGTGTTTAAGTCTTAGAATTAACAAAGAAAATAGAGATATTAGACAAGAGATAGCCTGTGGCCGTAATGAAGCGTCACTTTGTGCACATGAAAATGAAAAAGGTTAAAGTTTATTTCATAAAAAGAATGAAGTAAATATGAGTGTGTGATGATTGACTGATTTACTGACTGACTGACTTACTGACTGACTTGCTTGATTGACTGACTGACTTACTGAATGATTGACTTACTGACTTGACTGACTGACTTGACAGACTTTCTGACTGACTGACTGTATTACTGACTGACTGACTTACTGACTTACTGACTGACTGACTTACTGACTGACTTACTGACTGACTGACTTACTTGACTGATTGACTTACTTGACTGACTGACTTACTTGACTGATTGACTTACTTGACTGATTAACTTACTGATTTCACTGATTTACTAACTGACTTAAAGTTAGACTTTTTCACTGAAGAGGACCCTGAAATGGTGTCTAGAGCAGCTGATGTCTTACTCTCGGTTGTATAATGTACTGCAGGGTAAAATAGAACAGAAATCCATTACAGAATTTATGCACACTCCAGTACAACCATCGACTTCAGTACCAGAATCTCTACTATCCACCTCAGCCCAGTAGGGCCACAGTATAACCCTCCACTCTCCACAATCATCCACAAACACCAGCACCCACAATTTAAGGTAAGAAATACTATTATTTCTGTTGCATTTGTAATCTTAAGCAATAAAAACAACATAATACATCATGACAATGAACAACAATTACATATTCACTATTATTTTTGTAAGATCTGTTGGTCTAAAAAAAAATTGTTTGGCTTTTTGGGGGATCCCAGGAATGTAACCCTATTTTTACCATAAGTTCTTCAGTTTTTCTAACATAGTTTTAACTACCACATCGTTTTCAGGAACATAACTACTGTGTTAAACGACGGTCTACTGTACAGTGGACCCCCGGATTATGTTGGCGTTAGATTACGTTAAATTCGGAAAACGATACCTTTTTCCGTAAAAATATTGGTTCGATATACGATGATCTGCTTGGAATATGCTATTCGTCTTGGATGCATACACGTGCTCTCGGACGACACAACGCTCCATCGAGAGTCAGTGTGCCATTGTTTACCAGCGAGTGACCGCTACCCACGCATTCATACCATTCATTTTGTCATTATTCCACTGTTTTTAGTGCTTGCAACTGCTAAATAAGCCACCATGGGTCCAAAGAAAGCTCCTAGTGCCAGCCCTGTGGTAAAGAGGCTGAGAAATACAGTAGAACTGAAGAAGGAGATAATAGCAAAATATGAAAGTGGAGTGCGTGTGGTTGAGCTGGCCAGGCTGTATGGCAAACCCTATTCAACTATCGGTACCATTGTGGCTAAGGGAAATAAAATCAAGGAAGCTGTTGTTGCAAAAGGTGCAAATATGATCACAAAACAGAGATCGCAAGTACTGGATGAAGTGGAAACTTTGTTGTTGGTGTGGATCAACGAGAATCAATTAGCAGGAGATAGTGTTACACAGGCAATAATATCTGAAAAAGCAAGGCAGTTGCATGATGATCTCGTCAAAAAAATGCCTGCAACGAGTGCTGAAGTGAGCGAATTTAAAGCCAGCAAAGGCTGGTTTGACAGATTTAAACCTTTTGGGGTCGGTGCCGTACTAGTACGTTTTACAAGCAGGGGTTGGTGCCGTACAAGTACGCGTAAATTCTAGCGGCTTCAAATCGAAGGGGAGATAGCTGGTAAGCCTGCATGTGATAGAATGGATCTATGTGGTAAGTGTGCGCAGTAGGGAAAAAAATCTATGCACCCGCATTGCATTGTGGGAGTGGTAATTCAGTGAACCTTTGTCACCAAGCCATGCGGTAAGGAATACCTCACTCCCGCAGTGTGAGTAGTAGGGAAGGCAGTGGGGGGAGTGGGGAAGACAGTGGGGGGAGAGGGGAGGTAGGGAAGGCAGTGGGGAAGAAGGTGGGGGGTGGGGAAGACAGTGGGGTGGGTGGGGAAGACAGTGGGCGGGCGGGCGGGCTTTTGGGCGGGCGGGCAGGCGGGCGGGCAGGCAGGCGGGCAGGCAGGCAGGCAGGCTGGCTGGCTGAACAGCTGGCTGGCTAAACAGCTGGTTGCATGGATGGTCAGCCGGCTGGCTGGCTGGCTGGCTGGCTCTCTCTCTCTCACAGGAACACATACAATGGCTGGCTGGCTAGCTGACCAGCTGGCTGACTGGCTGGCTGAACAGCTGGTTGCATGGATGATCAGCCGGCTGGCTGGCTGGCTGGCTGGCTGTGTCTCTATCTCACAGGAACACATACAATGGCTGGCTGGCTGGCTGGCTGGCTGTCACACAGGTACACATAAATACATAGTGTAAATAACCTAGGATAAATACATAGTATAAATTACAGAGGATAAATACATAGTGTAAATTACCTAGGATAGCCCAAAAAATTGAGACTGGCAAATAATATATCAGGACTCAGATGTAGCAGTGTTGGTTCAATAGTGACTGTTTCTGAGACAGACAGACAGAAAGACAGACAGACAGGCAGACAGACAGGCAGATAAAACAGTGAAAACAAATAAAGGGAAGGCAGTGTAACCTCATTTGTCAAATGTCATCTCTCTTGATAAGACGAGGCTAACCACTGGCCGGCTGGCAGGGAGAGTGGGAGGGAGGCAGGGATAGTGGCAGGGAGGGAGGGAGGCAGAGGTTGAGGAAGGCAGGCGAAGGCATCAAATGTCAACAGTAATTAGTTTAGCGATAATAAATAAGATAAGAGGACCCTCACCCCTCTTCAAATGTCACTTCTGTAATTAGATTAGCGATAAGACTGACACTTACACCTTCCTTCAATAATAATAATAAAATATTATTATTATTATTATTATTATTATTATTATTATTATTATTATTATTATTATTATTATTATTATTATTATTATATTCTCATGTGTATCCAAAGGTAATTTACACTAAGTATAATTGTATGTATGTGTTCCTGTGAGATAGAGACACAGCCAGCCAGCCAGCCAGCCAGCCGGCTGACCATCCATGCAACCAGCTGTTCAGCCAGCCAGTCAGCCAGCTGGTCAGCTAGCCAGCCAGCCAGCTGGTCAGGTAGCCAGCCAGTCAGCTGGTCAGGTAGCCAGCCAGCCAGCTGGTCAGCCAGCCAGCCAGCCAGCTGGCTAACTGGTCAGCCAGCAAGCCAGCCAGCCAGTTGGCCATCCATCCAGCCAGCTGTTCAGCCAGCCAGCCATCCAGGCAGCTGGTCAGCTAGCCAGCCAGCCGGCCAACTGGTCAGCAAGCCAGCCATCTAGCTGGTCAGCCAGCAAGCCAGCAAGTCGGCTGGCCATCCATCCAGCCAGCTGTTCAGCCAGCCAGCCAGCTAGCCAGCCAGCCAGCTGGTCAGCTAGCCAGCCAGCCAGCTGGTCAACAAGCCAGCCAGCCAGTTGGTCAGCAAGCCAGCCAGCCAGCCAGCTGGTCAGCCAGTCAGCCAGCAGTTATTGTGTAGTATACAAGGAGTGTATATATACAAAATATGGTTTATATTGTTCTCACAGGACATAAAAGTTACTTGAAAAAATACAATATTAAAAAATTAAAGAAAAATGTGGAAAAAAAAATAATAAACTATTACCGGCCAACTGGAAATCACCGATGTTGCTGTAAGCAGTTCAATTTTGGTCAACTTGAAGCCTCCATATCTCCGTAAGTATTGATCGCAAAAAATTTTTGTTTAGCCATTTAGATTTAGAAAAAAAAAACTATCATTTCATAAGATAAAATAAAAAAAAAATTCGACCCTGGGAACAGTTTTCCGAGAAGGCCTGTCGACCCCCAAAGGGCCTTCTCGGAAACACGTTCTCAGGGTCGAAATTTTTTGGGAATAAAAAATAATAATATTTTCTTATGAAATGATACAGAATCTTTTTCTGATCATAATGACACCAAAAGTATGAAGTGTGAATGAAAACTTACGGAATTATGCTCTAGCAAAGTTATCGGTCTCGAAGATGTTTACACATCGGCGATTTTGCCCACTTTGAGCCCTATTTTTGGCAAATTCCAATGTTCCAGTCTACTAAAATCATAGCTATTTCGCTAGAACTCCATTTCTTCTATCTATTGAGTACAAGAAACCGCCTATTTACCAATTTCAACTACCCAATATAGTGGTCAGAAAATGGCAATTTGGCCAATTTCACACAAATTTCAAACGATGCCAATTTCAAAATAAGGTCCAGAATAAACAAGGCAGACATTCCTGGCACTAAAATAACATCTTCTCTGTTCATTAGTCACGTCTCCAGGCCCCTCTTACATTACTTTTGCTTTCCATTTTGAATTTTTATTCTCACAAGAAATAGAAGATTTACTATTATGTATACAACTGCATCATTGTAAAAATTATATAAATAATATCAGCGCACTTGTGGAAGAATATTAGACTCACCAGTTGATGTGTATTGGACGCATAGTGTGATTTGTTTACTCTTGAACATCGGCTAAAATCGAACATTTTCGCTACTTTGAGCTCAATTTAAAAAAACTTGTCATTGTCAAACCAATCAAAATCATCTCTATTTCTGTAATATATCTTCCATTCTATCAAATGAGACCAAGAAAACGAGAATACATCAATAAATACCATACGAAAATAGACTGCAAAGTTGCTGTTTTAAACAAAAAAAACGGTTGGAGTTTTTTTTCTCATTATGCAGTGTGTGCTGCAGGATTTTTTTAATACTGCGCACACTGACCACACAGACCCATTCTTTCATATGTAGGCCTACCAGCTGTTTCCGGCTTAATTTGAGGCCGCTAGAATTTATGCGTACTAGTACGGCACCGACCCCTGCTCGTAAAACGTACTAGTACGGCACCGACCCCGAAAGGGTTAAACGGTCCAAACGTATATATAGTAGACCCTCATTTAGCACGACTTTATGTTGCACGATTTGGGTATTACACGATTGAAGAATTGTGGCACATTTTTATCTAACACGATTCGCTGGAGGTGAAAAAATTTTGAGCGCGCGGTCGCCCGAGGTGGGTTAAACCATTGAGTCAGTGGGAGAGTGCTACTGCTATCCCCAGCCACCCTCACCCACCCACGCATCCCTCCCAGCGTTCAGTTTGATTCATACGCGTGCAGGACGACAATAATCGGGAAGCTAGCTGTGTTTATTTACATATATTTTCTCATTTTCATTGAATTTTGATAAATCTTTGTACACATAAAAAGAGGTAAACATAAGTCTGACTGACTGAATGACTTACTGACTTGACTGAATGACTTACTGACTAGACTGAATGATTTACTGACTTGACTGAATGACTTACTGACTTGACTGAATGACTTACTGACTTGACTGAATGACTTACTGACTTGACTGAATGACTTACTGACTTGACTGAATGACTTGACTGAATCACTTAACTTACTGAATGACTTGACTGACTTACTGAATGACTTGACTGACTTACTGAATGACTTGACTGACTTACTGAATGACTTGACTGACTTACTGAATGACTTGACTGACTTACTGAATGACTTGACTGACTTACTGAATGACTTGACTTACTGAATGACTTGACTTACTGAATGACTTGACTGACTTACTGAATGACTTGACTGACTTACTGAATGACTTTACTGACTTACTGAATGACTTGACTGACTTACTAAATGACTTGACTGACTGACTTGACTGAATGACTTGACTGACCTACTGAATGACTTGACTGACTTACTGAATGACTTGACTGACTTACTGATTGACTTGACTGACTTACTGAATGACTTAAAGTTAGACAGTACAACCATCGACTTCAGTTCCAGAACCTCTACCATCCACCTCAGCCCAGTAGGGCCACAGCATAACTCTCCACTCTCTTCACAATCATCCACAAACACCAGCACCCACAATTTAAGGTAAATACTATTAAGCAGTAAAAACAACATAATACATCACGATAATGAACTACAATTACATATTCACTTTTATTTTTGTAAGATCTGGTGGTCTAAAAAAAACTTGTTTGGCTTTTTGGGGACTCCCAGGAACGTAACCCTATTTTTCCCATAAGTTCTTTTAATTATCTAACACAAAATTATCTAACATGACGTTTTCAGGAACGTAACTTCCGTGCTAAATGATGATCTACTGTAAGTTAGTGTAAGCTTGTTGTCTGGCATTTATATGCATTTAGAAGTGGAAAAAAATGGCGTTCTGCTTTTCGGCGATGTCTGCTTAAAGGCACTAGCCTGGAACCTAACCTGCCGTATAAGTGGGGCCCTACTGTACATGTACTATGTAAGTTAATGTGTAAGCAATAATTATTTTAATACTTTTGGGTGTCTGGAATGGATTAATTGAATTTCCATTATTTCTTATGGGGAAAATAGATTCGGATTAAGTTATATTTGGTTTAAGTTAAGCCCTCTGGAACGGATTAATCACGTAATCCGAGGGTCCACTGTACAGTGGACCCCCGGTGTTCGTCCTGCTCCAAACTCGCCCTTTTATGTAAGTGTATTTTTTAAATGCTTTTGTAAGTATATTTTTGGGGGTCTAAAAGGACTAGTCTACTTTACATTATTCCTTATGGGAATAAATTCATTTGGTAATGGCACTTGAACAGCATTCTGGAACGAAAAATTAACGAAAACCGGGGGTCCACTGTATATGAAAAAAAAGGAAACCTCAAATTGCAACCTCTTAATATTTTCGGGAAAAATCAATCACCTCTTGGTGCCAGTAAATTGTAAAACATAAAACATCACTTTTATGCCACTGTTGCCGACTAGAGGGAAATTTTTCACCAACTTCAACACACCATAAAATCAAACCAGGGAATGGGTGGGGGGTTTGAACTCATGGTAAGCTAGTGGTAAAACTCCAGACCAATGTGCAAACCACTGGGCCTGGAGCCGTTTCACCTGCCATGGCTTTAAACTCCCACCCATTCCATAACTTCTCTGCAATTTGTCATTACAAATTTATAAGCCACCATAAAATTGCCAATTTCTATCAGATTTTGCTCATCTTAATCTCATTTGATTCACATTATTATAATCATAACTAAGCCATAAACTCACAAGGGTCATACAGCAATGCCATCTGATGCAGGAAAAATAGTCCATTGAACAGTAAGAAAAAATCCTTTTTTTTTGTGTTTCAAAATCTTGCCCCACACACACAAAGGAATTTTTTTCCAGCTTTCTCACAGTTAAAAGGTTAAGTGACATGTCTTGCAGTAATGCAACTCTATTTTCTCCATACATTCTTCAGTTCACCTTGAACGAATTTTTAATTATGCGCAGGAACATAACTATGTTCTTTATTTCATATTAAACAAATTTTTACCACTTGCAAACCAACACTCGACCATAATTATAACCATTCGCTAGGGGGTGCTCCGAGGCTCAGTCCAACTCTACTTTAAAATACCATAAAAAATACACATTCTCATTCTTACCAACTCTCTTTTTTCCATATATATTCCATCTCAATTTTTCTTTTCATCTGGGAGTGACCAAAACTATCACACTGGCATGGCAAGTTTGAAGCCAGTCAGAGCTTGACTTACCGAGTTACCAGCGTTGAAAGGCGAAGGGGCAATCAGATGAGGCAATGAGGTATAACCCGGCCCTCTACTCAAAGGGAAATGAGACTCAATGACTGGGATCAAGAGCTTCTTCCATCACCCTGGATCAAAAGCCTCCATTGCCCTCCAGTGAGCATGAAGGAGGGTCCTCCAGGACTGGCAATCTTCCGGTCCCACTCACCCGTCCACTCCGCCAGCCGGGACTATTGTCCTAGCCGCTGATGCTGAGTCCATCTTGACTGGAGGTCTTCCAGCCACTGATGCTGAGTCCATCTTGTCCGCTGATCCTCCAGAAACCATTGAGTTGTCGTCAGAGTCGTCACAGTCACAATCGGAGTAGTCCTCTTCCAGCGACTGGTGTGACATTTCCTCCACTCGGCGTCTCTCTCTGTAACATTATTATTATCATTATACATATATAGTGGTCCCTCGACTATAGGTCATAATCCGTTCCAGGAGCTAGATCTTAACTTGAATTACTAGAAACTCTAAACCTTATTTCTCATAAGAAATAATGTAAATACAATTAATCCGTTTCCACCCAAAAATATTCACAAAAAATTCATTTTTTTAAAGAATACACTGTAAATACTATAGTTTTACATACAGAAAACGATAAGAAATAAATATAAAACACTAATTATAATGAACAAATGAACAGTTAAATAAGTTTTACCTTTATTGAAGACTCTTGTTGGCGTATGAGAGAGTCGGGAGAGTTTGCTTGGAGGCAGGACAAGATAGTCCATCAATATGACAATAATTTCAACTCTACAGCTTATTTATCTACCACAATTCATCTAGTATGACATAATAAACAATATTAATAACATAGAAACATGATATAAACTCTAGAATGAATAAAACATGTCATTACGAATGTAAGGACTGGTGGAGTGTGTTGTTGTTGTTGGGTATAAGGGCCACTGACCATAAGCTGTGGTGGTGGTCGGTTTCAGCAGAAAGCCACCACCACTATCACACAAACAATGTGCATAATTTATAAATTAGAAATATTTACACTTTAATTTATAATAAGAAATATTTACACTTTAATTTATAAATAAGAAATATTCACACTTATATAAATAAGAAATACTTACACTTACCTTGGAGGAGATGGTGGCAGAGATAGCGGCGCTCTTGTCAGTGTCGCTATATTCCTCAAACAACATTGTAGGAGTTAAGTTTCGTGTCGTCATTTTCTATCGATTAACTTACTTAAGTAAGTAAGTTTATTCAGGTATACACAAATCCAGTTATACATAGATTATCATACATAGCAGCATATGTGTAGAAAACCTAGGATAACCCAAAAAAGTCAGAGTGACTTATTTCCAATGCTACACTATTAATACTGGTGCTATAGCCTTTATCGACTTGTGAAGCTTCTTTGGACCCATGGTGACTTATTTCACAGTGACAATCACTAAACCAGCAATAAACACAATAAATTTATTGTGAAATGTTTGAAAGAGCGCGCTGGGTAATGTTCTCTCAATGGTAAACAATGCTAGACTGGCGTCCTGCGTGGCGAGGCACGCAAGCGCGGGCAGGCAGACATGTCTGGTACGGACCGATACACAAGTAAATGGCCGATACACGAAAAAAACATTGACCGAAAAAAGTGCTCGAAACCTGAAAAAAACGATATTCAGAATCACCGAAACACGAGGGAACACTGTATAAAACATTATCCATAGAGGCAAAGAAGGGAAGGTATAAAAGTACAGTGGACCCTCGTTTTTCGTAAGCATCGGAATTTGTAATTTTCGCTAATCGTAACGTTTTTTTCGTCAAAATATTGACTCGCGAATCGTCGTTTGACTCGCAAATAGTCATTCGTCCCGAACGCATCTGGGCGGCCCGAGCGGCCCCACACACCATTCACAGTCTGTGTGCCATTTTTTATCAGCGAGTGAGCACGATCCCATGCGTTCATACAATACATTTCATAATATTCCAATCATTTTAGCTCGCAACTGCTAAATAAGCCACCATGGGCCCAAAGAAAGCTTCTAGTGCCAGCCCTTTGGTAAAGAAGGTGAGAAACACGATAGAATTCAAGAAAGACATCATTGCAAAATATGAAAGTGGAGTGCGTGTGGCAGAGCTTGCCAGGATGTATGGGAAACCCCATACAACCATCACTTCCATCGTGGCCAAGAAAAAGGAAATCAAGGAACCTGTTGTTGCAAAAGGGGTAAATATGCTCACAAAAATGAGATCGCAAATACTTGAAGATGTGGAGAGGTTGTTGTTGGTGTGGATCAATGAGAAACAATTAGCAGGAGATAGTGTTATGCAGTTGATAATTTGTGAAAAGGCAAGGCAGTTGCATGACGATCTCATAAAGAAAATGCCTGCAATGAGTGCTGATGTCAGTGAATTTAAGGCCAGCAAAGGCTGGTTTGAGAGATTTAAGAAGCATAGTGGCATACACAGTGTGGTAAGGCATGGTGAGGGTGCCAGTTCTGACAAATGTGCAGCTGAAAAATATGTGCGTGAATTCAAGGACTATGTAGAGGCTGTAAAATTCCTCCCCAACAAGTGTTCAATTGTGACAAAACAGGCCTCTTTTGGTAGAAAATGCCAAAGAGGACCTACATCACGCAGGAGGAAAAGGCACTGCCAGGACACAAGCCTATGAAAGACAGGCTAACTCTCATGTTCTGTAGTAATGTTAGTGGGGATTTCAAAGTGAAGCCTTTACTGAAAATCCCAGTGTTCAAGAAAAACAGTGTCACCAAGGCTAATTTGTGTGATGTGGAAGGCAAACAGTAAGGCATGGGTCACGAGGGAAATTTTCCTTGATTGGTTCAATGAAGTGTTTGGCCCCAGTGTGAAGAAATACCCTCATGGAAAATAAATTGGAACTCAAGTGCCTCCTGGTAATGGACAATGCACCTGCTCATCCTCCAGACATGGATGACCAAATGGTGGAGGAGTTTCGATTCATCACAGTGAAGTTCTTGCCCCCTAATACCACTCCTCTCATCCAGCCCATGGACCAGCAGGTCATTTCTAACTTCAAAAAACTCTACACAAAAGCAGTGTTTCAAAAGTGCTTTGAAATGACCTCAGACACTGAGTTTTGACCCTAAGAGAGGTCTGGAGGAATCACTTCAGTATCCTCCATTGCATAAGCCTTATAGGTAAGGCTTGGGAGGGAGCGACTTCCAGGACTTTGAACTCTGCTTGGAGACAATTGTGGCCAGGTTGTGTCAGAGGGATTTTGAAGGGATTGAGGCTGACCCTGACCCTGACGACCCTGTGCCTGTTGTGGAAGGTATTGTGGCATTGGGCAAGTCCCTGGGGTTGGAGGTGAGTGGCAAAGATGTGGAAGAGTTGGTGGAGGACCACAGGGTAGAGCTAACCACTGAAGAGCTGCAAGAGCTTCATCTGGAACAGCATCAGACCAGAGTAGAGGAAATTGCTTCACAGGAGGAGGAAGATAGACTGGAGGTTCCTTCTTCAGAGATTAAGGAGATTTGTTCGAAGTGGAATGATGTGCAACGGTTTGTAGAGAAATATCACCCTGAGCAAGCTGAAATAAGCCATCTCTGCAACAAGTTCAGTGACAGAGCCATATTGCACTTCAGGAACATGTTAAAGATGCACTAGAAACAGAGGACTGTGGACAGTTATTTTGTGAGACAGGGGTCCAGTGACTCTCAAGCTGGTCCTAGTGGCATTAAAAGACCAAGAAGGGAAGTAACCCCAGATAGGGCTTTGATACCTGAAGTCCTTATGGAGGGGGATTTCCCTTCCAAGCACTAAGCCCTCCCTCACTCCTCCTCCCTATCTTCCAGATGCCAGCAAGTCTCTTCAATAAAGGTAAGTAAATGTTATTTTAAATGTAAATTTATAAATTTAATATGTGTTGTTATTATGTGTTCTGTGTATGTAAAATTATTGTTATTCTTTAAAAAATTAATTTTTTGTGAATATTTTTGGGTGTCTGGAACGGATTAATTGTACAGTGGAACCCCGGTTAACGAACACCCCGGAAATCGTGCAATTATGTAAGTATAATATTGTAAGTGCTTGTGGAAGTGTATTTTTGGGGGTCTGAAATAGACTAACCTAAATGACATTTTTTCTTAAGGAAGTAAATTCGTTCGGTAATGGCACTTGAGCAGGCTTCTGCAATGAATTTTTTTCGTTAACCGGGGTTCCACTATATTTACATTATTTCTTATGGGAAATAATGGTTCGACTTTCGGCCAGTTCGAGTTAAGGCCTAGCTCCTGAAACGGATTACGGCCGATACTCGGGGGTCCACTGTACTTATATATAACGCTAATATCAACTCTACGGCTTATGTCATTATGTGATGAGTGGTGGCAGCCATTGCCGCTGCCGCACTGACCATATCTTCGCATTCTTCCCCTTCTGAAAACAAAGTGTTTGTGAGGCTAACTGCACTAGACCACTAGTTTCATAAGGAAAACAGTGAAACAATATATTTATAAATAAGAAATATTGTATAAAAACATAATAAAACATAATAGAGCATGTAAAGAAATAAACTGGTTTTATAAAGTGTACATACATATTTACCTAGAAGATATGCTGGCGAGTTTCCCCTTCAATCCACAACCTGCACACCTCGTTTGTGTTTATCTATGATTTCATGCTTTAATTCCATGGACATCATCCTCTTTTTTCTTCTCATCATTGTCCTTTGCACTTCACTTTCTTAGGACCCATGATTAGAAAAAAGAAATTTGGCAAAAATAACTTTACAAAATGCAAGCAAAGCACAAGATAAATGCTTCCACGGCAAGAAAAAAGTGCACTGCTCAGAGGATGTTTTGGCATTCACTGCGCCAACTAGTGGCGGCATTCTGAAGCTTCTCATTATTATTATTATTATTATTAATTTAGGGAACTGAAGCTCGCTCGTTATTATTATTATTAATTTAGGAAACTGGAGCACAGATCCAATTCCCTAGATCAAGAGCCCCTCACCAGCATCTAGGAACCTTGATGCTGGTGAGGGGCTCTTGATCTAGGGAATTGGATCTGTGCTCCAGTTCCCTAAATTAATAATAATAATAATAATAATGAGGAGCTTCTGAATGCCGCCACTAGTTGGCGCAGCGAATGCCAAAACATCTGCTGAGCAGTGCACTGTTTTCCTCGCCGTGGAAGCATTTCTCTCGTGCTTTGCTTGCATTTTGTACAGTTATTTGGCTAAATTTCTTTTCTTTAACCATGGGTCCTAAGAAAGTACAGTGCCGCAAAAAAAAATCTATACATTAAAATTTTTTGAAAAATAAAATGAAAAAATGCAACTTAATGTATGTACATGTATTTTATTTTCAGTTTTTAGCTTCCAACTAGTACTTGGTCATGTTACCATTGTTCTTTATCACCATCTGAAGTCGTCTAGGCATCGAAGTGGTGAGGGTGGAGAAGAGGGAGGCATCTATGTTGATCCAAAGCTTCTTCAGTGCCTCCTTCAGGTCTGTGATGTTGGTGGGTCGAGCTTTTGGAATCTCATTTTTCCTCACATGCCAGGCATTCTCGATAGGATTTAGGTCAGGGGAATTGCTTGGCCACTCCAAAACACTGATATTATTGTCATAGAGGAACTTTTTCACTCCTTTTGACTTATGGGCAGGGGCACCATCATGAATAAAAAAATCACACTCAGGAATGTGGTCCCTTAACACCTCGATATAATTACTTCCCTTCAACGTAATGTTCTTAGGAAGAAAGTATAGTCCACCTCTGCCCTTATAACCACTAAAAGCACCCCAGACCATAACACTGTCAGGGTGCTTCACTGTCTTCATGGCATACCGTGAGTCATAATGGGACACACCACTGGGACGATGGACAGTCTTAGAGCCGCTCATGATGACCCTGAAGGTACTCTTGTCGCTGAACATCACCTTCTGCCACTGGTCTGAGGTCCAATCCTTGTACTTCTTGCAGAACTGAAGCCGTTTCTTCTTCATGGCTTCAGTTAGCATGGGCTTCTTGGCGGCACGTCGAGCAGGTATTTTCAGATACTTTTGCAGTCAATGTTGAATGGTTCACACTGCGACGTCTTTCAGGAGTGCAGGATGCTTTTTCTTGAAGTCTGCGGCTGTTATGGCAGGATCTGATAACACTTCCCTCTTCAGGATCTTGTCTGTGCGAAGAGAAGTCTTTTTGGGGGCCCCAGACCCCACCTTCCTAGGTGGTACGGTGCCAGGAGGATGTGAGGCAGCTGCTTTCTTGAGGTTGTAAATTGCCATCCTAGTCACCTTCAGGTCTGTGGCTACGCATATCACAGACATGCCTTGCTCTAATAGGGTGAGTGCAAGAGTCTTCTCTACAACTGAAAGTTTAGTTCGACCCATTCTGACCACTTGCAGCAGAGGTATAGCGTGGCAAAGTTCGTGGTCGAGTGAAAAAATGGGCAATGAGTAACAACGTAGCAATCCTCATTCCTCATCAAGCTCTGGAAGAGCACTGAAACATGGGGTGGTGAGGAACGTTGGAGCAAGACGGACTCCAGTATACTAAGCCATCACAAGCTCCGCCCACTTTTCTTATGGCGGAAATTCGAGTAAAATGTATACACCAAAATCTAGTGTATAGATTTTTTTGCATTGGAAATGTATAGATTTTTTTTTGTGGTCACTGTAAGTGCAAAAGACAGTGCTGAGAAGAAAAAGAGGATGATATCCATAGAATTAAAGCATGAAATCATAAAGACAAGCAAGGTGTGCGGGTTGTGGGTTGAGGGGGAAGCTCGCTCATAACTCGGATTTTGGCTCGTAACTCAGAGCAAAAAAATAACCCAGTGACAGCTCGTAAGTCGAGGTTAATGGAAGTGTTAATGGAAGGGGAATCCCCTTCCATTAACACTGCAGGTGGCAAGTTCTTTTCTGGGGTTACTGGCCTTTTTCTTTTAATACTACACTCCCTGCATGAGTGCTACACTCCCTGCAAGAATGCTACACTCCCTGCATGAATGCTACACTCCCTGCATGCCTGCTACACTCCCTGCATGCCTGCTACACTCCCTGCATGCCTGCTACACTCCCTGCATGCCTGCTACACTCCCTGCATGCCTGCTACACTCCCTGCATGCCTGCTACACTCCCTGCATGCCTGCTACACTCCCTGCATGCCTGCTACACTCCCTGCATGCCTGCTACACTCCCTGCATGCCTGCTACACTCCCTGCATGCCTGCTACACTCCCTGCATGCCTGCTACACTCCCTGCATGCCTGCTACACTCCCTGCATGCCTGCTACACTCCCTGCATGCCTGCTACACTCCTGCATGCCTGCTACACTCCCTGCATGCCTGCTACACTCCCTGCATGCCTGCTACACTCCCTGCATGCCTGCTACACTCCCTGCATGCCTGCTACACTCCCTGCATGCCTGCTACACTCCCTGCATGCCTGCTACACTCCCTGCATGAATGCTACACTCCCTGCATGACTGCTACACTCCCTGCATGACTGCTACACTCCCTGCATGACTGCTACACTCCCTGCATGACTGCTACACTCCTGCATGAATGCTACACTCCCTGCATGAATGCTACACTCCCTGCATGAATGCTACACTCCCTGCATGAATGCTACACTCCCTGCATGAATGCTACACTCCCTGCATGAATGCTACACTCCCTGCATGAATGCTACACTCCCTGCATGAATGCTACACTCCCTGCATGAATGCTACACTCCCTGCATGAATGCTACACTCCCTGCATGAATGCTACACTCCCTGCATGAATGCTACACTCCCTGCATGAATGCTACACACTTTATCATAGGGCTGGCACTAGCAGCTTTCTTTGGACCCATGGTAGCTTATTTAGCAGTTGCAAGCACTAAAAACAGTGGAATAATGACAATATACTGGTATGAATGCGTGGGTGGAGTGGGTGGTGGTCACTCTCGCTTGTAAACAATAGCACACTGACGCTCCCTGGAGTGCGCGCTCAGCTGGGCGCCACGCGGACACGTCCGGTACGAATGTCGTTAACCGAAGCAAACATCGTTAACCGCAATAATTTTTTTTACGTCAAAAATATCGTTAACCGAAATTATCGTTATCCGACAACATCGTTAACCGAGGTATGACTGTACAGTGGACCCTCGGTTTTCGTTCACCTCTAAACTCGAACAATTATGTAAGTGTATTTTCGTAAGTGCTTTTGTAAGTGTATTTTTGGGGGTCTGAAACGACTAATCTAATTTACATTTGTCCTTGAGAACAAATTCGTTCGTAACGGCACTCAAACAGCATTCTGGAAAGAATTTTCAACGAAAACCGAGGGTCCACTGTAGTACAGTATATATTTTGAGCAGCTCGTTATTTACAGTGTCTCTAAGTATAGCTGGGTTTCAGTGGGAGTAGACATAAGTAGTGTCATCTGCAAATAGAACTGGTTTAAGGAGTTGAAATGCATTGGGGAGATCATTGATGTAGATGAGAAAGAAGAGTGGGCCTAGGACACTACCCTGGGGCACTCCGACAGCTACAGGCTGGTGTCTATTGACACATACTGGTGTCTATTGTTAAGATAAGATTTTAGGTAATCGAGAGAATGTCCTCTGATGCCATAATGATTTAGTTTTAGGTGCAGGAGATTGTGGTCTACTGTATCAAATGCTTTCCGTAGGTCAATGAAGAGCCCCAGCGGATATTCATTTTTATCGAGAGCTGTATATATTAGTTCAAGCATTTCTATAATAGCATCATTCATACCTTTTTTCGGTCTAAACCCAAACTGGCAGGGGTTAAGTATGTTGTTGGATATAAAGTAGGAGTAAAGCTGTTTGTGTATTATTTTTTCGAATATTTTAGAAAGTAAGGGTAAGTTTGATATAGGTCTATAGTTGTTCAGATCAGTTAGATCACCTCCTTTGAGGATCAGAGAAACCCTTGCTGTTTTGAGTATGGATGCGAAGGTTGAGGACTCAACAGATTTGTTAAACAGTTTTACAATAATGAGTGACAGCACATGAGCTGCTTTTTTATATATGAATGGTGGCAAGTTATTTAGATCTCCTGCTTTGTTTTTAATGATTTAATGATGAGTGAGACTTCAGTAGAATTAGCTGGAGCTAGATATAGAGTATTTGGGTAGTTGCCAGCGAGATAATCTTTCGGCTGAGTATTTGAGCTTGGAATTTTGCTTGCTAGCTTTGATCCTACAGTAGACAAGAAGACATTAAGTTTGTTGGCTGTGTCTTTAGGCTGCATGTGAGGTTCATCTGGTTTAGTTAAGTTTATATCTCTGTTTCTAGACAGTTTTCTAGAGCCCAAAATGTTGGAGAGGGTTTGCCAGGTCCTTTTCATGTCATCTTTTATTTCAATAAATCTATTTTCATATTGATTTTCGTATTAGTTTTGTGAGACTTGACGTGTATCGTTTAGTCAGTTTTTTAGTAATCAAGCCTAATCTTCACAGTTTTTCAAGTTGGTGCTTATCAGTAAATTTGAGGATACTATTTGTTAGCCATGGGCTGTTTAGTCTCTTTGCTGTGATCTGCTTCTTTTTGATCAGACAATGCATGTCTTGTGTACTCTCTGTGGACTGAACCATCTTTGCTGTGCTTCCGTTATTAGCTACCTGAGATTGGATGATGGTTTCCCTCGACTACGAGCAGCTATATCTCCAAATGAAGGCGGAATTAACGGAAGCTAGAAGAGAGATTCAACGTTTGAAGGGTATATGCAAGGATTATCCCCAGAACAATGTCGCCGATGATCAGACCAACGAATGGATGCTAGTCAAATCTGAAGGGACGAAGCTGAAGTTGAAGAAGGTCCAGGAGACTGCTGTGAAAACCAGCAACTCTTTCTCCTTGTTATCAGACGAATGTGAAGACATCCCAGCGAAGACCATCTCTACAAAGACCGTCGAGAACGTCATGCACACCGCCAGTCGAGGTAAGAACATTGTTTTAGTTGGGGATAGTCAGATTAAGTTTATGGATAGGGAATTTTGTCTTAAGGATAGGAATAGGAGGCAGAGGGTGTGTTATCCTGGGGCTGGGATGAAGGATATTGTTAGCCGTCTGGACGACATCATGAGAGGTAATGGGAGCAATCCTATTACGTATCTGTCTCAGTGCTGGAGGCAACGATGTTGGCAGACGTAGGAGTGAGGAGCTGATTAGCAGCTATAGGTCAGCAATAGACAGAATTAGGAAGAAGGGTGGGAACCCTGTCATATGTGGTATTTTGCCAAGGAGAGGAGTTGGAAATGAATGGTTGTCCAGGGCAATTGGTGTCAATTGCTGGCTGGACATATACTGTAAGGAAAATGCAGTAACATTCATTGACAACTGGGACCTCTTCTATGGCAGAAATGACATGTATGCCAGGGATGGGGTTCACTTATCTAGGTCTGGGGTGGGGGCACTGGCAACTGCAGTGGAGGGAGCTGTTAGGGCTTTAAACTAGAAAAAGTTAGTGGTATGGGTTATGGGGGGAAAACAGTGAAGTCCCAGTGTAGTAATGTTATAAATTCTAGGGGAACTAGTAATAGGCAGAATAAGGTGGATATTGGAAAGCCAGTGTCACTAGGTGACAAGGACAGTAATAGGTATAAGGGAAAAACAGAAATGAGCAGGAAGGGTAAAGAGAAAGGAGGGTCTTTAAGTGTATATTACACCAATAGTCGTAGTGCTAGGAATAAGATGGACGAGTTGAGAGTAGTTGCAAGTACATGTAATATTGATGTTTTTGCAATAACTGAAACATGGTTTAATATGAAAAATCGGGACTTTCCTGCCGAATGTTACATTCAGGGTTTTAAATTGTTCCAAGTAGACAGAAGTATCGGGAAGGGGGGTGGGGTGGCACTCTATGTCCGTGATCATTTAAATTGTTGTATAAAAATGGGTATAAAGTCTGAATTAACACATACAGAGACTGTCTGGATAGAATTTTCAGAGGGCATGAAAAATTGATTTTAGGTGTGATATACCGTCCCCAAACTTAGATAGGGACCAAGGAGACTACTATGGGAGGAAATTGTTAAGGCCACAATGCACGATAACGTAGTTATTCTGGGTGACTTCAACTTTAGTCAAATTGATTGGAATTTTTTGACTGGGAATTTAGAATCTAACGATTTCTTAGAAGTAGTTCAAGATTGTTTTTGAAGCAGTTTGTGACAGAACCTACAAGGGAAATAATCTGCTTGACT